>WOVY01006530.1:0-132500 GCA_013436015.1 Rhipicephalus annulatus
CCCCGTCGGGGAATCGAACCCCGGTCTCCCGCGTGACAGGCGGGGATACTGACCACTATACTAACGAGGATATGCGCATGCACGCAGACACGACGGTGTTATCTGCGAGATCACAACTCTAGCTTGACATAAATTGTTTCAGTGGGAGAGAAAAAAACAAAGGACCACCCTGGCGCTAGAAGCCTTAACCACTTATATTAGCTTAACTTCTAGGAGTATGGAGAAAACTGAAAATGATTTTTGCCGAATGGTATGAGCAGTGCAGGTTCAAATTTCCACAGCTAGGGTTAAGAAATGATTTGCTCCCCGTCGGGGAAATCAAACCACGGTCTCCTCACCCGCGTAGACAGGCGGGTAATACTGAACCACTAATACTAACGAGGAATATGCGCCAATGCACTGAGACACGAGCGGTGTTGTTTGGCCGAGATCACAACTCTCGCCTAGACATGAAATGTTTCCGTGGGAGAGACAAAATAAACAAAGACACCTTGCGCTAGAGCTTACCCATTATATTAGCTTACTCTGGAGTAGATGGAGAAAACGATAGATTATTTGCCGAATGGTAATGAAGTGCAGGTTCAATTTCCACTCTATGGTAACTAAATATTACGGCTCCCCGTCGGGAAATCGAACCCCCGGTCTCCCGCGTGAAAGGCGGGGATACTGACCACTATACTAACGGGATATGCGCATGCACGCAGACACGACGGTGTTGTTTCCGAAATCACAACTCTAACTTGAAATGAATGTTTCCGTGGGAGAGAAATAAACAAGGACACCTGGCGCTAGAGCTTCCCTCATTATATTAGCTTACTCTGTAGTAGATGGAGAAGAACGAGATTATTTTGCAGAATGGTATAGCAGTGCAGGTTCAATTTCCACCCTATGTAACTAAAAAATGACTGTCTTCCCCGTCGGGGAATCGAACCCCGGTCTCCCGCGTGACAGGCGGGGATACTGACCACTATACTAACGAGGATATGCGCATGCACGGAGACACGCCGGGTGTTTGTTGCGAGATCACAACTGTAGCTTGACATGACTGTTTCAGTGGGAGAGAAAAAAAAACAAAGGACACCTGGCGCTAGAGCTTCCCCATTATATTACCTTACTCTGGAGGAGATGGAGAAAACGAAGAATTATTTTGCCGAATGGTATAGCAGTGCAGGTTCAATTTCCACCCTATGGTAACTAAAAAATTACTGCTCCCCGTCGGGGAATCGAACCCCGGTCTCCCGCGTGACAGGCGGGGATACTGACCACTATACTAACGAGGATATGCGCATGCACGAGACACGACGGTGTTGTTTCCGAGATCACAACTCTAGCTTGACATGAATGTTTCCGTGGGAGAGAAATAAACAAGGACACCTGGCGCTAGAGCTTCCCCATTATATTAGCTTACTCTGTAGTAGATGGAGAAAACGAGGATTATTTTGCCGAATGGTATAGCAGTGCAGGTTCAATTTCACCCTATGGTAACTAAAAAATTACTGCTCCCCGTCGGGGAATCGAACCCCGGTCTCCCGCGTGACAGGCGGGGATACTGACCACTATACTAACGAGGATATGCGCATGCACGGAGACACGACGGTGTTGTTTGCGAGATCACAACTCTAGCTTGACATGAATGTTTCAGTGGGAGAGAAAAAAAACAAGGACACCTGGCGCTAGAGCTTCCCCATTATATTACCTTACTCTGGAGGAGATGGAGAAAACGAAAATTATTTTGCCGAATGGTATAGCAGTGCAGGTTCAATTTCCACTCTATGGTAACTAAAAAATTACTGCTCCCCGTCGGGGAATCGAACCCCGGTCTCCCGCGTGACAGGCGGGGATACTGACCACTATACTAACGAGGATATGCGCATGCACGCAGACACGACGGTGTTGTTTGCGAGATCACAACTCTAGCTTGACATGAATGTTTCCGTGGGAGAGAAAAAACAAGGACACCTGGCGCTAGAGCTTCCCCATTATATTAGCTTACTCTGGAGGAGATGGAGAAAACGAAATTATTTTGCCGAATGGTATAGCAGTGCAGGTTCAATTTCCACCCTATGGTAACTAAAAAATTACTGCTCCCCGTCGGGGAATCGAACCCCGGTCTCCCGCGTGACAGGCGGGGATACTGACCACTATACTAACGAGGATATGCGCATGCACGGAGACACGACGGTGTTGTTTGCGAGATCACAACTCTAGCTTGACATGAATGTTTCCGTGGGAGAGAAAAAAACAAGGACACCTGGCGCTAGAGCTTCCCATTATATTACCTTACTCTGGAGGAGATGGAGAAAACGAAATTATTTTGCCGAATGGTATAGCAGTGCAGGTTCAATTTCCACTCTATGGTAACTAAAAAATTACTGCTCCCCGTCGGGGAATCGAACCCCGGTCTCCCGCGTGACAGGCGGGGATACTGACCACTATACTAACGAGGATATGCGCATGCACGCAGACACGACGGTGTTGTTTGCGAGATCACAACTCTAGCTTGACATGAATGTTTCCGTGGGAGAGAAAAAAACAAGGACACCTGGCGCTAGAGCTTCCCCATTATATTAGCTTACTCTGTAGTAGATGGAGAAAACGAAGATTATTTTGCCGAATGGTATAGCAGTGCAGGTTCAATTTCCACCTCTATGGTAACTAAAAATTACTGCTCCCCGTCGGGGAATCGAACCCCGGTCTCCCGCGTGACAGGCGGGGATACTGACCACTATACTAACGAGGATATGCGCATGCACGGCAGACACGACGGTGTTGTTTCCGAGATCACAACTCTAGCTTGACATGAATGTTTCCGTGGGAGAGAAATAAACAAGGACACCTGGCGCTAGAGCTTCCCCATTATATTAGCTTACTCTGTAGTAGATGGAGAAAACGAGGATTATTTTGCCGAATGGTATAGCAGTGCAGGTTCAATTTTCACCCTATGGTAACTAAAAAATTACTGCTCCCCGTCGGGGAATCGAACCCCGGTCTCCCGCGTGACAGGCGGGGATACTGACCACTATACTAACGAGGATATGCGCATGCACGCAGACACGACGGTGTTGTTTGCGAGATCACAACTCTAGCTTGACATGAATGTTTCAGTGGGAGAGAAAAAAAACAAAGGACACCTGGCGCTAGAGCTTCCCCATTATATTAGCTTACTCTGTAGGAGATGGAGAAAACGAAATTATTTTGCCGAATGGTATAGCAGTGCAGGTTCAATTTCCACCCTATGGTAACTAAAAATTACTGCTCCCCGTCGGGGAATCGAACCCCGGTCTCCCGCGTGACAGGCGGGGATACTGACCACTATACTAACGAGGATATGCGCATGCACGCAGACACGACGGTGTTGTTTGCGAGATCACAACTCTAGCTTGACATGAATGTTTCCGTGGGAGAGAAAAAAACAAGGACACCTGGCGCTAGAGCTTCCCATTATATTAGCTTACTCTGGAGGAGATGGAGAAAACGAAAATTATTTTGCCGAATGGTATAGCAGTGCAGGTTCAATTTCCACCCTATGGTAACTAAAAAATTACTGCTCCCCGTCGGGGAATCGAACCCCGGTCTCCCGCGTGACAGGCGGGGATACTGACCACTATACTAACGAGGATATGCGCATGCACGCAGACACGACGGTGTTGTTTGCGAGATCACAACTCTAGCTTGACATGAATGTTTCCGTGGGAGAGAAAAAAACAAGGACACCTGGCGCTAGAGCTTCCCCATTATATTAGCTTACTCTGTAGGAGATGGAGAAAACGAAGATTATTTTGCCGAATGGTATAGCAGTGCAGGTTCAATTTCCACCCTATGGTAACTAAAAAATTACTGCTCCCCGTCGGGGAATCGAACCCCGGTCTCCCGCGTGACAGGCGGGGATACTGACCACTATACTAACGAGGATATGCGCATGCACGCAGACACGACGGTGTTGTTTGCGAGATCACAACTCTAGCTTGACATGAATGTTTCAGTGGGAGAGAAAAAAAACAAGGACACCTGGCGCTAGAGCTTCCCCATTATATTAGCTTACTCTGTAGGAGATGGAGAAAACGAAGATTATTTTGCCGAATGGTATAGCAGTGCAGGTTCAATTTCCACCTATGGTAACTAAAAAATTACTGCTCCCCGTCGGGGAATCGAACCCCGGTCTCCCGCGTGACAGGCGGGGATACTGACCACTATACTAACGAGGATATGCGCATGCACGCAGACACGACGGTGTTGTTCTGCGAGATCACAACTCTAGCTTGACATGAATGTTTCCGTGGGAGAGAAAAAAACAAAGGACACCTGGCGCTAGAGCTTCCCCATTATATTACCTTACTCTGGAGGAGATGGAGAAAACGAAGATTATTTTGCCGAATGGTATAGCAGTGCAGGTTCAATTTCCACCCTATGGTAACTAAAAAATTACTGCTCCCCGTCGGGGAATCGAACCCCGGTCTCCCGCGTGACAGGCGGGGATACTGACCACTATACTAACGAGGATATGCGCATGCACGCAGACACGACGGTGTTGTTTGCGAGATCACAACTCTAGCTTGACATGAATGTTTCCGTGGGAGAGAAAAAAACAAGGACACCTGGCGCTAGAGCTTCCCCATTATATTAGCTTACTCTGTAGGAGATGGAGAAAACGAAGATTATTTTGCCGAATGGTATAGCAGTGCAGGTTCAATTTCCACCCTATGGTAACTAAAAAATTACTGCTCCCCGTCGGGGAATCGAACCCCGGTCTCCCGCGTGACAGGCGGGGATACTGACCACTATACTAACGAGGATATGCGCATGCACGCAGACACGACGGTGTTGTTTGCGAGATCACAACTCTAGCTTGACATGAATGTTTCCGTGGGAGAGAAAAAAACAAGGACACCTGGCGCTAGAGCTTCCCCATTATATTAGCTTACTCTGTAGGAGATGGAGAAAACGAAGATTATTTTGCCGAATGGTATAGCAGTGCAGGTTCAATTTCCACCCTATGGTAACTAAAAAATTACTGCTCCCCGTCGGGGAATCGAACCCCGGTCTCCCGCGTGACAGGCGGGGATACTGACCACTATACTAACGAGGATATGCGCATGCACGCAGACACGACGGTGTTGTTTGCGAGATCACAACTCTAGCTTGACATGACTGTTTCAGTGGGAGAGAAAAAAAACAAGGACACCTGGCGCTAGAGCTTCCCCATTATATTAGCTTACTCTGTAGGAGATGGAGAAAACGAAGATTATTTTGCCGAATGGTATAGCAGTGCAGGTTCAATTTCCACCCTATGGTAACTAAAAAATTACTGCTCCCCGTCGGGGAATCGAACCCCGGTCTCCCGCGTGACAGGCGGGGATACTGACCACTATACTAACGAGGATATGCGCATGCACGCAGACACGACGGTGTTGTTTGCGAGATCACAACTCTAGCTTGACATGAATGTTTCCGTGGGAGAGAAAAAAACAAGGACACCTGGCGCTAGAGCTTCCCCATTATATTAGCTTACTCTGGAGGAGATGGAGAAAACGAAGATTATTTTGCCGAATGGTATAGCAGTGCAGGTTCAATTTCCACCCTATGGTAACTAAAAAATTACTGCTCCCCGTCGGGGAATCGAACCCCGGTCTCCCGCGTGACAGGCGGGGATACTGACCACTATACTAACGAGGATATGCGCATGCACGCAGACACGACGGTGTTGTTTGCGAGATCACAACTCTAGCTTGACATGAATGTTTCCGTGGGAGAGAAAAAAACAAGGACACCTGGCGCTAGAGCTTCCCCATTATATTAGCTTACTCTGTAGTAGATGGAGAAAACGAAGATTATTTTGCCGAATGGTATAGCAGTGCAGGTTCAATTTCCACCCTATGGTAACTAAAAAATTACTGCTCCCCGTCGGGGAATCGAACCCCGGTCTCCCGCGTGACAGGCGGGGATACTGACCACTATACTAACGAGGATATGCGCATGCACGGAGACACGACGGTGTTGTTTGCGAGATCACAACTCTAGCTTGACATGACTGTTTCAGTGGGAGAGAAAAAAAACAAAGGACACCTGGCGCTAGAGCTTCCCCATTATATTAGCCTTACTCTGGAGGAGATGGAGAAAACGAAAATTATTTTGCCGAATGGTATAGCAGTGCAGGTTCAATTTCCACCCTATGGTAACTAAAAAATTACTGCTCCCCGTCGGGGAATCGAACCCCGGTCTCCCGCGTGACAGGCGGGGATACTGACCACTATACTAACGAGGATATGCGCATGCACGCAGACACGACGGTGTTGTTTGCGAGATCACAACTCTAGCTTGACATGAATGTTTCCGTGGGAGAGAAAAAAAACAAGGACACCTGGCGCTAGAGCTTCCCCATTATATTAGCTTACTCTGTAGTAGATGGAGAAAACGAAGATTATTTTGCCGAATGGTATAGCAGTGCAGGTTCAATTTCCACCCTATGGTAACTAAAAAATTACTGCTCCCCGTCGGGGAATCGAACCCCGGTCTCCCGCGTGACAGGCGGGGATACTGACCACTATACTAACGAGGATATGCGCATGCACGGAGACACGACGGTGTTGTTTGCGAGATCACAACTCTAGCTTGACATGAATGTTTCAGTGGGAGAGAAAAAAAACAAAGGACACCTGGCGCTAGAGCTTCCCCATTATATTACCTTACTCTGGAGGAGATGGAGAAAACGAAAATTATTTTGCCGAATGGTATAGCAGTGCAGGTTCAATTTCCACCCTATGGTAACTAAAAAATTACTGCTCCCCGTCGGGGAATCGAACCCCGGTCTCCCGCGTGACAGGCGGGGATACTGACCACTATACTAACGAGGATATGCGCATGCACGCAGACACGACGGTGTTGTTTGCGAGATCACAACTCTAGCTTGACATGACTGTTTCAGTGGGAGAGAAAAAAAACAAGACACCTGGCGCTAGAGCTTCCCCATTATATTAGCTTACTCTGTAGGAGATGGAGAAAACGAAGATTATTTTGCCGAATGGTATAGCAGTGCAGGTTCAATTTCCACCCTATGGTAACTAAAAATTACTGCTCCCCGTCGGGGAATCGAACCCCGGTCTCCCGCGTGACAGGCGGGGATACTGACCACTATACTAACGAGGATATGCGCATGCACGCAGACACGACGGTGTTGTTTGCGAGATCACAACTCTAGCTTGACATGAATGTTTCCGTGGGAGAGAAAAAAACAAGGACACCTGGCGCTAGAGCTTCCCCATTATATTACCTTACTCTGGAGGAGATGGAGAAAACGAAGATTATTTTGCCGAATGGTATAGCAGTGCAGGTTCAATTTCCACCCTATGGTAACTAAAAAATTACTGCTCCCCGTCGGGGAATCGAACCCCGGTCTCCCGCGTGACAGGCGGGGATACTGACCACTATACTAACGAGGATATGCGCATGCACGCAGACACGACGGTGTTGTTTGCGAGATCACAACTCTAGCTTGACATGAATGTTTCAGTGGGAGAGAAAAAAAACAAGGACACCTGGCGCTAGAGCTTCCCCATTATATTAGCTTACTCTGTAGTAGATGGAGAAAACGAAGATTATTTTGCCGAATGGTATAGCAGTGCAGGTTCAATTTCCACCCTATGGTAACTAAAAAATTACTGCTCCCCGTCGGGGAATCGAACCCCGGTCTCCCGCGTGACAGGCGGGGATACTGACCACTATACTAACGAGGATATGCGCATGCACGCAGACACGACGGTGTTGTTTGCGAGATCACAACTCTAGCTTGACATGAATGTTTCCGTGGGAGAGAAAAAAACAAGGACACCTGGCGCTAGAGCTTCCCCATTATATTAGCTTACTCTGTAGTAGATGGAGAAAACGAAGATTATTTTGCCGAATGGTATAGCAGTGCAGGTTCAATTTCCACCCTATGGTAACTAAAAAATTACTGCTCCCCGTCGGGGAATCGAACCCCGGTCTCCCGCGTGACAGGCGGGGATACTGACCACTATACTAACGAGGATATGCGCATGCACGCAGACACGACGGTGTTGTTTGCGAGATCACAACTCTAGCTTGACATGACTGTTTCAGTGGGAGAGAAAAAAAACAAAGGACACCTGGCGCTAGAGCTTCCCCATTATATTAGCTTACTCTGTAGGAGATGGAGAAAACGAAGATTATTTTGCCGAATGGTATAGCAGTGCAGGTTCAATTTCCACCCTATGGTAACTAAAAAATTACTGCTCCCCGTCGGGGAATCGAACCCCGGTCTCCCGCGTGACAGGCGGGGATACTGACCACTATACTAACGAGGATATGCGCATGCACGCAGACACGACGGTGTTGTTTGCGAGATCACAACTCTAGCTTGACATGAATGTTTCCGTGGGAGAGAAAAAAACAAGGACACCTGGCGCTAGAGCTTCCCCATTATATTAGCTTACTCTGGAGGAGATGGAGAAAACGAAATTATTTTGCCGAATGGTATAGCAGTGCAGGTTCAATTTCCACCCTATGGTAACTAAAAAATTACTGCTCCCCGTCGGGGAATCGAACCCCGGTCTCCCGCGTGACAGGCGGGGATACTGACCACTATACTAACGAGGATATGCGCATGCACGCAGACACGACGGTGTTGTTTGCGAGATCACAACTCTAGCTTGACATGAATGTTTCCGTGGGAGAGAAAAAAACAAGGACACCTGGCGCTAGAGCTTCCCCATTATATTAGCTTACTCTGTAGTAGATGGAGAAAACGAAGATTATTTTGCCGAATGGTATAGCAGTGCAGGTTCAATTTCACCCTATGGTAACTAAAAAATTACTGCTCCCCGTCGGGGAATCGAACCCCGGTCTCCCGCGTGACAGGCGGGGATACTGACCACTATACTAACGAGGATATGCGCATGCACGCAGACACGACGGTGTTGTTTGCGAGATCACAACTCTAGCTTGACATGAATGTTTCAGTGGGAGAGAAAAAAACAAGGACACCTGGCGCTAGAGCTTCCCCATTATATTAGCTTACTCTGTAGGAGATGGAGAAAACGAAAATTATTTTGCCGAATGGTATAGCAGTGCAGGTTCAATTTCCACCCTATGGTAACTAAAAATTACTGCTCCCCGTCGGGGAATCGAACCCCGGTCTCCCGCGTGACAGGCGGGGATACTGACCACTATACTAACGAGGATATGCGCATGCACGCAGACACGACGGTGTTGTTTGCGAGATCACAACTCTAGCTTGACATGACTGTTTCAGTGGGAGAGAAAAAAACAAGGACACCTGGCGCTAGAGCTTCCCCATTATATTAGCTTACTCTGTAGGAGATGGAGAAAACGAAGATTATTTTGCCGAATGGTATAGCAGTGCAGGTTCAATTTCCACCCTATGGTAACTAAAAATTACTGCTCCCCGTCGGGGAATCGAACCCCGGTCTCCCGCGTGACAGGCGGGGATACTGACCACTATACTAACGAGGATATGCGCATGCACGCAGACACGACGGTGTTGTTTGCGAGATCACAACTCTAGCTTGACATGACTGTTTCAGTGGGAGAGAAAAAAAACAAGGACACCTGGCGCTAGAGCTTCCCCATTATATTAGCTTACTCTGGAGTAGATGGAGAAAACGAAGATTATTTTGCCGAATGGTATAGCAGTGCAGGTTCAATTTCCACCCTATGGTAACTAAAAAATTACTGCTCCCCGTCGGGGAATCGAACCCCGGTCTCCCGCGTGACAGGCGGGGATACTGACCACTATACTAACGAGGATATGCGCATGCACGCAGACACGACGGTGTTGTTTGCGAGATCACAACTCTAGCTTGACATGACTGTTTCAGTGGGAGAGAAAAAAACAAGGACACCTGGCGCTAGAGCTTCCCCATTATATTAGCTTACTCTGTAGTAGATGGAGAAAACGAAGATTATTTTGCCGAATGGTATAGCAGTGCAGGTTCAATTTCCACCCTATGGTAACTAAAAAATTACTGCTCCCCGTCGGGGAATCGAACCCCGGTCTCCCGCGTGACAGGCGGGGATACTGACCACTATACTAACGAGGATATGCGCATGCACGGAGACACGACGGTGTTGTTTGCGAGATCACAACTCTAGCTTGACATGAATGTTTCCGTGGGAGAGAAAAAAACAAGGACACCTGGCGCTAGAGCTTCCCCATTATATTAGCTTACTCTGTAGGAGATGGAGAAAACGAAGATTATTTTGCCGAATGGTATAGCAGTGCAGGTTCAATTTCCACCCTATGGTAACTAAAAAATTACTGCTCCCCGTCGGGGAATCGAACCCCGGTCTCCCGCGTGACAGGCGGGGATACTGACCACTATACTAACGAGGATATGCGCATGCACGCAGACACGACGGTGTTGTTCTGCGAGATCACAACTCTAGCTTGACATGACTGTTTCAGTGGGAGAGAAAAAAACAAGGACACCTGGCGCTAGAGCTTCCCCATTATATTAGCTTACTCTGTAGGAGATGGAGAAAACGAAGATTATTTTGCCGAATGGTATAGCAGTGCAGGTTCAATTTCCACCCTATGGTAACTAAAAAATTACTGCTCCCCGTCGGGGAATCGAACCCCGGTCTCCCGCGTGACAGGCGGGGATACTGACCACTATACTAACGAGGATATGCGCATGCACGGAGACACGACGGTGTTGTTTGCGAGATCACAACTCTAGCTTGACATGAATGTTTCCGTGGGAGAGAAAAAACAAGGACACCTGGCGCTAGAGCTTCCCCATTATATTAGCTTACTCTGTAGTAGATGGAGAAAACGAAGATTATTTTGCCGAATGGTATAGCAGTGCAGGTTCAATTTCCACCCTATGGTAACTAAAAAATTACTGCTCCCCGTCGGGGAATCGAACCCCGGTCTCCCGCGTGACAGGCGGGGATACTGACCACTATACTAACGAGGATATGCGCATGCACGCAGACACGACGGTGTTATCTGCGAGATCACAACTCTAGCTTGACATGACTGTTTCAGTGGGAGAGAAAAAAACAAGGACACCTGGCGCTAGAGCTTCCCCATTATATTAGCTTACTCTGTAGTAGATGGAGAAAACGAAGATTATTTTGCCGAATGGTATAGCAGTGCAGGTTCAATTTCCACCCTATGGTAACTAAAAATTACTGCTCCCCGTCGGGGAATCGAACCCCGGTCTCCCGCGTGACAGGCGGGGATACTGACCACTATACTAACGAGGATATGCGCATGCACGGCAGACACGACGGTGTTGTTTGCGAGATCACAACTCTAGCTTGACATGAATGTTTCCGTGGGAGAGAAAAAACAAGGACACCTGGCGCTAGAGCTTCCCCATTATATTAGCTTACTCTGTAGTAGATGGAGAAAACGAAGATTATTTTGCCGAATGGTATAGCAGTGCAGGTTCAATTTCCACCCTATGGTAACTAAAAAATTACTGCTCCCCGTCGGGGAATCGAACCCCGGTCTCCCGCGTGACAGGCGGGGATACTGACCACTATACTAACGAGGATATGCGCATGCACGCAGACACGACGGTGTTGTTTGCGAGATCACAACTCTAGCTTGACATGAATGTTTCAGTGGGAGAGAAAAAACAAGGACACCTGGCGCTAGAGCTTCCCCATTATATTAGCTTACTCTGTAGGAGATGGAGAAAACGAAGATTATTTTGCCGAATGGTATAGCAGTGCAGGTTCAATTTCCACCTCTATGGTAACTAAAAAATTACTGCTCCCCGTCGGGGAATCGAACCCCGGTCTCCCGCGTGACAGGCGGGGATACTGACCACTATACTAACGAGGATATGCGCATGCACGCAGACACGACGGTGTTATCTGCGAGATCACAACTCTAGCTTGACATGACTGTTTCAGTGGGAGAGAAAAAAAACAAGACACCTGGCGCTAGAGCTTCCCCATTATATTAGCTTACTCTGTAGTAGATGGAGAAAACGAAAATTATTTTGCCGAATGGTATAGCAGTGCAGGTTCAATTTCCACCCTATGGTAACTAAATGATTACTGCTCCCCGTCGGGGAATCAAACCCCGGTCTCCCGCGTGACAGGCGGGGATACTGACCACTATACTAACGAGGACTATGCGCATGCACGCAGACACGACGGTGTTATGCGAGATCACAACTCTAGCTTGACATGACTGTTTCAGTGGGAGAGAAAAAAAACAAAGACACCTGGCGCTAGAGCTTCCCCATTATATTAGCTTACTCTGGAGGAGATGGAGAAAACGAAAATTATTTTGCCGAATGGTATAGCAGTGCAGGTTCAATTTCCACCCTATGGTAACTAAAAAATGACTGCTCCCCGTCGGGGAATCGAACCCCGGTCTCCCGCGTGACAGGCGGGGATACTGACCACTATACTAACGAGGATATGCGCATGCACGCAGACACGACGGTGTTGTTTGCGAGATCACAACTCTAGCTTGACATGAATGTTTCCGTGGGAAAGAAAAAACAAGGACACCTGGCGCTAGAGCTTTCCCATTATATTACCTTACTCTGGAGGAGATGGAGAAAACGAAAATTATTTTGCCGAATGGTATAGCAGTGCAGGTTCAATTTTCACCCTATGGTAACTAAAAATTACTGCTCCCCGTCGGGGAATCAAACCACGTTCTCCCGCGTGACAGGCGGGGATACTGACCACTATACTAACGAGGATATGCGCATGCACGCAGACACGACGGTGTTATCTGCGAGATCACAACTCTAGCTTGACATGACTGTTTCAGTGGGAGAGAAAAAAAACAAAGACACCTGGCGCTAGAGCTTCCCCATTATATTAGCTTACTCTGGAGTATTGAGAAAATGAAAATTATTTTGCCGAATGGTATAGCAGTGCAGGTTCAATTTCCACCCTATGGTAACTAAAAATGACTGCTCCCCGTCGGGGAATCGAACCCCGGTCTCCCGCGTGACAGGCGGGGATACTGACCACTATACTAACGAGGATATGCGCATGCACGGAGACACGACGGTGTTGTTTCCGAATCACAACTCTAGCTTGACATGAATGTTTCCGTGGGAGAGAAATAAACAAGGACACCTGGCGCTAGAGCTTCCCCATTATATTAGCTTACTCTGTAGTAGATGGAGAAAACGAGGATTATTTTGCCGAATGGTATAGCAGTGCAGGTTCAATTTTCACCCTATGGTAACTAAAAAATTACTGCTCCCCGTCGGGGAATCGAACCCCGGTCTCCCGCGTGACAGGCGGGGATACTGACCACTATACTAACGAGGATATGCGCATGCACGGAGACACGACGGTGTTGTTTGCGAGATCACAACTCTAGCTTGACATAAATGTTTCAGTGGGAAAGAAAAAACAAGGACACCTGGCGCTAGAGCTTAACCATTATATTAGCTTACTCTGTAGGAGATGGAGAAAACGAAAATTATTTTGCCGAATGGTATAGCAGTGCAGGTTCAATTTCCACGCTATGGTAGCTAAATGATTATTGCTCCCCGTCGGGGAATCAAACCACGTTCTCCCGCGTGACAGGCGGGGATACTGACCACTATACTAACGAGGATATGCGCATGCACGCAGACACGACGGTGTTATCTGCGAGATCACGACTCTAGCTTGACATGACTGTTTCAGTGGGAGAGAAAAAAAAACAAAGACACCTGGCGCTAGAGCTTCCCCATTATATTAGCTTACTCTGTAGGAGATGGAGAAACCGAAGATTATTTTTCTGAATGGTATAGCAGTGCAGGTTCAATTTCCACCCTATGGTAACTAAAAAATTACTGCTCCCCGTCGGGGAATCGAACCCCGGTCTCCCGCGTGACAGGCGGGGATACTGACCACTATACTAACGAGGATTTTTTTTCTTTATTACCTGTCTTTGGTGCATTACATACAACACAAACAACACTGATAGTAAAACCGCACCATGAACCACGTACATACGATGACATTGCTGTCAACCAGCATTATGCTGGTATCGTCATATTAAAATTCTGGTAACGTGACCAGTGGCTCTACTCTTGAGAGCCAGTCGGGTGGTTCCGGTACCGCTCTGTGAATCTCAACAAACCAGTGGACGCTCTCTCTGAAGTAGGCTCGAGCAGGCCGCGCGTTTTTATCAAAATGATAGCCTTCCACTCTTGAGCGCCACAACGAGTGGAGGCCCATGAGCATAATTGCGTCGAATGGCAGCCTATCTACATCCTGTACACTCAAGAACCGAATCCCGTGTGGGTTCAACGGGAATTCTTTCTTAAGAGCCCTTTGCAGCACATCCCAAAAATAAACTCCTTCCCAGCAATGTCAAAACACATGATCTATGGTTTCTGGGAGCTTACAAATTAGGCAATGCGTCCCCCAGGGCAAATAGCATCCTTTTCCTTCCAAAAATTTTTTCACAGGCAATGTGCCAGTATGCAACTTAAAGAAAAAAGTTTTTGCTCCAGGCTGTACATACATTTTCTTCACTCTCTTCAAAACGTTTGTGCCTGGGCCTTTGCTGTACAATGACCTGTACAATGGCACAGGGAAGACAATGACGCATAAAGCGAAATACAGTTCTTTTCGTTTAACAATCGCAAGGTATTCTCTTGAAAACCGTACACTTAAAAATCTCATACTGGACACTATTTCTTTGTAAAAGCCTCCTATCCCTCCTACACTCTCTTCTGTGGTTACAACATATTCCGGAAGATGTCTACCTAGTCGCAATTGACATAGAGTGCGCAGGAAGGGATCGGTAATGTCTCGAAAAAACAAAAACCGATTAACTAGCTGCCGTAGAAATAGGTGACCTAACCCAAGTCCTCCAACTTTCACTCTTCGGAACAAGTTAGTACGGCTGCAGCGTTCCCATCCTGAGGCCCACACAAAGACCGCAAATATTCTGTGGAACTTTTGCACATTCGTCCTTGAACAGTGTAGTACCTGCATGACGTACCAGAGCTTGCTTATAAAAAATAGGTTGCAAATAGTGGCTCTGGCAAAAATCGACAACGCGCCTCCTTTCCACTTCTCCCCTTTTTCCTGTGTGTCCTGAATTTGGCCTTTCCAAAACTGGTCGCTGTCGCGATATGCGCCGAGCGGTACGCCTAAGTACTTGCCTGGGATCGTTGCCCAGGGCACGTTAGCGAAGTGGTCTGGCTTCGTTGGCCACGATCCCTGCCAGAGCCCCAAACATTTTGACCAGTTAACAGCGCTCCCAGTAGCTTGACTGAAAGCACGCACAGTACCAACAGCTCGTTTAATACTGTCTTGATCCCTTGAGAAAATAGCGACATCATCTGCATACGCCAGCAGCTTGACTTCAGCTGCCTGCAACTCAAAACCGTGAATTTCTTTGTCTTTGATTATTTTCATGCACAGTGTTTCTATGTATATACAAAATAACAAAGGGCTGAGGGGGCAACCCTGACGAACCGAGCGCTGCACGTTAATGGGGGCCCCCAGATTCTTATTCACAATCAACCTCGTCGTGCAGTCCCTTTACGCCAGTTCCACTCCCTCACAAATAACAGAACCGACGTTAACATGGTTTAACACAGAAAACAAAATTTGGTGATCAACACAATCAAAGGCTTTTTCTAGATCAATCTGTAAGAAGGCGACTTTTTCATCGGAATAATCACAGAAATCTAGAACGCTGCGAGCTTTGTGAATATTTAAGGCGATGGAGCACCCCTTGATGCCGCACGTTTGGTGCGGCCCCACGATGTCCTTTATCACTGCCTGCAATCTACGAGCCAATACCTTCATGTAGATTTTATAGTCTACGTTTGTTAAGGCTATAGGACGATACGCTGAGACAGCTTTAAGTTTACATGAATCCTCTGTTTTCGGTATCAGAACCGTATGGGACGTCCTGTATGAAGGCGGCAAGGAATTTAATTTGTAGGCTTCGTTAAATATCCTGTCAAAATAGGGCTAATTTCGTGCTTAAATTCTTTATAAAAGGCAGCCGTGAAGCCGTCCGGACCGGGTGACTTTCCTGGGTTTAACTTGTCTATGGCGACCTCTACTTCGGTCACAGTTATTGCACGCTCCAAACTGTTCTTTCGTCATCCAGACGGGGTAACAACGGCAAAAATTCAGTCTGGAAGCTCACTGAATTTGCGTCGTGCAATGCGAACAACTAGCGATAATGTTCCGTGAATGCTCTTGTGATGCCTTCAGGATCAGTTAAAACGGTGCCGCCACACTCTATCTCGCGTACGCAGTTTCTTTCCGCGCGGGCTTTTTCCAAGCCTAGAGCGCGTTTTGACGGCATTTCATCAGCTGCAGCGTCCTGCGCCCTTGCCCTCCACAGCGCGCCCCGATAACGCTCTTCATCCAGCTGCTCTAACTTTTGTTTTACTTTTCTGATATCTTCAATCCACTTTTTCGGGGCTCGGCACTCATGCATGAGTAATTTGTCGAGTAACACCCTCAACTCAGTCTTTTTTTTGCCTCGTACCGAATGCTCGTGGCCCTGTTTATTGCTTTATGTTTAAGCTTTTCATTGCAAAGTTCCCACTGTTGCCAAAGGTGCATATTTTCGCTGGGGCTTATTTTACTAATTTCTTCTTTCCCTTCCGGATTATAAATGTCGTCATGCAGAAGGTTATCGTTCAATTTCCACAGTTACCATGAGAAAGACTTATTACGCTTGGTAATACCGATAGAGCAGAGTACTAAGCAGTGATCGGAAAAAGACACAGGGATGACATCATAACTAGTGAATTCTGGCAGGATGTCGACGGAAACGTAAATGCGGTCAAATCTTGCCTGGCTAGGGCCTTCAAAACGCGTGTACTTGACCGCACTTGTGCCCACTCTGCTACATCCTCGACGTCCCATTTTGCGATAATACTAGTCAAGATGTCGGTACTGTTATCTCTGTAACCCCGGGTGCTTGTTTTGTCGTGTGCGCTCAGGATGCAATTAAAGTCGCCCAGCATTACTAATTTCTTTCCCACACAGAGGCGTTGCTGAAGCCCGAGAAAAACTTTGCCCTTTCTTCAACCCTGTTGGGCGCGTACACGCACACGACCCGCCACTCGGTGTTATTCAGAGCAAAGTCAAGAACAGCACATCGACCCGCTTCACACGAAAAATGGGCGTTCACTTTAAGCCCAGGCAACTTTTTAACAAAAAGTACGCAGCTAGCCGATGTGCCCACTGCGTGGCTAACTACAACAAAAAACCTCGACGCAAACAGTTGCACCATGCTGCCGGTCTCTGCATCGCCATTAACTTTCGTTTCCTGTACCGCTAACACGTCAATGTCGCGCTCCGTTACGAGTCGGTAAAGCTGTCTTTGTTTTCGTTTGCCTGCCAGTCCTCTGACGTTAAGAGTGGCGACATTCAACGGAAAAGCAGGCGCCATTTTGAAGATAAGAAAGGAAACCGGCAGAATTGCGCTCACCCTTCGCGCCTATAGGCTAGACCGTACCACGGCCGGCGGTGCCGTCCGGCGAAGCTGTTGACTGCCCGACTGGCTCGACGTTGCCGCCGCCCTTTTCAGCCGGAATGTTGGGACGCGGTCGTCCTTGCAAAGTCTTTGCTGACGGTTCCTCGAGCCCAGGCGTGGTCGTTTCAGCACTGTCATTGCTGGCTGGGGGGTGGGGGCGTTGGGAGCCGCAGCGGCGTGGGTCGGTACTTGAAAGCCACACTTCTCCAACGGTAGCTCGTTGGCATCCTCGCGCTCACCGTCCTTGGGTGCTGGTGAGCTCTCGGAGGCTCTCACGTCACCGTGGATGAGATGGATGTGTCGCCCGCCGCTTCTGGGAGGGTTAGTGTGTCACCGGTATCGCCTCTCAAAGCCGCAGGCAGAGCCTATGCCACCAGCTGGTTGACAGACCCTGCCGAGTCGCCTAGCGCTTCTTGGTCCGCCGGGGTGTTCCTTTTCGGGGCTTCACCACAGAAAGGCGCCAACGAGTCTCGAGGTCCAGCCTGCTTTGTGGCCTCGTCGGTGCCCCGAGCCGCCACCTCTGCCTCGACGACATCCATCATTTCCTCCCGG
The DNA here is from genome assembly GCA_013436015.1 of Rhipicephalus annulatus. Classification (NCBI taxonomy): domain Eukaryota; kingdom Metazoa; phylum Arthropoda; class Arachnida; order Ixodida; family Ixodidae; genus Rhipicephalus; species Rhipicephalus annulatus. The sequence continues at coordinate 18,023 of WOVY01006530.1, forward strand.
TCATTCGCCTTCGATAGCCCTGTCGCCGACGCGTAGGTGCGTATCCATTCCGCGTCCGCATGCCCATAACGACGGCACTTGGAGCACCGGGGCACCTTGCAGTCTCGGCGGACGTGTCCCGTGCCATGGCATCGTAGGCACTGCATGGCTCCTCCGGGCACCACAACGAGGGCCAACTCCCCTGCAACTCGAACTTGGTGGGGAAGGTCGTCCACTTTGTATCCGGGCTTCAACTTCAGCAGGACGGTTCTTGTGGTTGAGCCCTTTTCCTTCATACCTTGGACCCGCCAACGCTCTCGAGTCACCTTGGTGACGTTGCCAAAGGCCGCAAAAGCCATGCGAATATCTTCGTCCAGGACACCGTGAAGCATCCAGTGGAGGCGAAGCTTCACTTGCTTGTCTTCTGTGTCCAAGATGATACACCGGCGGCCTTTCACTTTAAGTTCCTTAACCGCAGCCAGTTTGTTGGTGGCTTCACTGGGGTTCAAGGTCACCGCCCACACATGGTTAATTTGGTAAGCGCCTAACGCCACGACGTCAGGGAGCACACCCATTGATGCGAGGGCGTCCCGGAAATCCTCGACTCTGTAGGGCCTCTCACGCACGTCCCCGTGCAAAAACTACGTGTTCAGGACAACACGGCCGGTGGGCAACGTAGGCAGCACGATCTCGTAGTCCTTATAATCTGCACCATCATTTCTGTTTCCACGACCGGCGCGGGCCGCTATCGCCGCTCCGTCGGAGCTCATGATTCGACGACTGTCCGCTTTCGCTGCCGGAAGAAGAATGAATATACTAACGATGATATGCGTATGCACGGCAGAAACGTCGGTGTTTTCAGCGAGCTAACAACTCTAGCATGACATGACTGTTTCAGTAGGAGAAAAAAAAACAGACACCTGGTGCTAGAGCTTCCCCATTATATTAGCTAACTCTGGAGGAGATGGAGAAAACGAAGATTATTTTGCCGAATGGTATAGCAGTGCAGGCTCAACCTCCACCCTATGGTAACTTATCGATAAAATAATTACTGCTCCCCGTCGGGGAATCGAACCCCGGTCTCCCGCGTCATCGCCATCCCGGTCTCCCGACCATCGCCATCCATTATTCTTTCTTTTTCCCCTTTCCCCTCCCCCAGTGTAGATAGCAGGCTAGAGCAAGCTATGGCTCAGGCCGACCTCTCTGCCTTTCTGTAAATAAACCTATCCCTCTCTCTCTCTCTAACTCTGTTTTGGAATCCACGGTTTTTCAACAGGACTTTAATGATTTTCAAAGAAAGTTTACATATATATTTAAATATAGTCATCATGCATGTGGTAAGCCAGAGCCCATTTTCTCAAAACAAAAAAAAGTGAGAGAGCTACTTTTTTCGTAGTGTAAATTCTGATATATCTTGTTCATATTGTATAAACCTGGTGTTGAAATTAAGGACCATAGGGCAGAATTAGGGACGTGTACACTTGGTGGTAATTGTTAGATGCAAGTTTAGCATACATCCTCCCTAACTATTCCTCACGCTTGGTTGGACCATAATGAAATACCAAGTACTCTAAATTGTTAACACTTTCGTAGCAACTTGGCAACACCATTTTTTCAAAAGGCTCATGAACCTGAACATTTGCCCACAGATATTTGTTTATTTGGATACCCTAAGGGCCCCGAAGGCCATACATAGGGGGGAATTCATAAGGAATGAAATACCATCACATTTCAGGTATACAGCAATGGAGAAAGGAAAACTAGAAATACAGTGCAGAAACAATAACATTTCACAAATAACGATAACATCTGGATTTTTTTAGGTTTGTTCAGTTTCTGGAATAAACAGATGTGTGCCCATGTGGGCGTTCCCTATCAATATTACGAATAATTAAGAGAGACTGCAAGCTTTTAAAAACTCAATTACAGCCATCTTTTCAGTTTCTGCATTTGTTGTTTCTGTGGGTTCCTAAAACACTTGAGGGAGTACTTGTCATGCTTTCACAACTGTGATTGGATGAGAAAGCTCTACTTTTGGCAGTGCTGCCAACAGCTTGTGAAACGGAGTTCTTCTTTTAACACATAGTTCATGTTCCTATGCTTCAACATGCACGCCATGCCGAGACCCAGGGATACTTGAAACGCGCATTACATTCCGCACATGTAAAACTGAGCAAAATGAAAGGCATGTGATAAAGCTTCATGGCCCCAGTGCATCAAACAGAACAACACTGCGATTATTCGAATATTATAAACAGTTTTAAGCTTGATTGCAAAGAGACTCGAGCAGTTCCCACACAGCTCTTGTTTTATTCCTGCAAGTAAAACTCACAGGGTCATATGCATATCTACCAGGGGGGCAAGAGGGGCTCTAGCCCGCTCACTGAGAAAAGTTAGCGGGCGGAGTCCCCATCTTTTGGAAGTCATTACTGTCGGCTGCACAGTCTGTCAACTGAGGCTAAATTTTACTTCTGCCAAGTAAAGTCTTCATTATACCACGAAACTTGTCCCGCTACTTTACTGCGGAGATTGCCTACCCTGTCTCACGCTTGTTGATACGCCCGAGCGACGCAAAGAAGCGTGTTGCCGAGTCTTGACGCCAATCAACTTTTTGTTCCTTCAACTCAGGGACCAGTTCTCCTTTCCCCTCCCTTTCCGCACTTTTGTTAGCAGTGGAGAAGGAAGGCATGTTTGCAACACGCTGACAGTGCCACCTGCTGCGTCGTGGCACCTTTTGGCACTGAGCCGTGCTCCCGACTGGGCTGCAGAAATTAGGTGCCTTTCTCGTCTTCTAAACAACCACCCCCACAATAATGAGTTCACTATTTGAGCAGAGCTTTCCTCGAACACAGCCACTCAACGTACGACAAATGAACCACACCCGGAGTCTCGGTTCCGCTGCCGGAGAAGCGGCAGCCATATTGTATTTTTTTTTATTTTCAGAGTGTGCAAGACAGACGCATACACGTGAGGAACACAGGAGAAAGAACACTTGGAATGAGCTCGGTGGTCAAAGGGGGCACCCAAGGGTTGAGCGACCGCGCATGTGCACGAGCGCGGCTGCGAGCTTTATTGTGCCAAGCTTACTTCCCACAAGCGCATTTCGCTCGACTCGAAACATTAACTTTTTCCAAAGAATTCCGTTTCCCTATATGAAGGCCTGATTTCCAGCTCTGAATTCCACACACGAGGGCTCACCATGGCTTTAGAGAGGAGGTGCATCGTTATCACCACTATGCTGCCAGATCTCGGAGGCCACATGTTAGTTTCCAACTCGTTTTAGCATGTGCTTTGATCTTCTTGCCATGTGGCAGCTAGCGAACATGGAAAGAATTTTTCTCACCATCTCACAAATTTTCAATGTGCAAGTGCGGTAGTCAGATATTGGTATCATGTTCATCACAAACTTGTGCCATGATAAAGTTGTGGCTTTTGGTGCACACCACTCCTATCAAAGTCCCGGGAGGGAGTTCAGAACTCATTCAGTGCTTACAGATCTTTGTTCTAAACATGTTTCACGATTGGTAAAGCAGGAACATGGGACCAATAATCACATTTATCAATTAGACATGACCACAGCAGCGAAGATAGTTGACCAGGCTAGATACATTGGCGTTCATCATCTTGGCACTTTGAACCAAACTCTGTGGTTAAATCAGAGCTTCCGAGGCAGCGAACATGACAATACGGAGATATATTGATAGGCGTCCAGCATCTGGGTATTTTGAGACAAGCTAGAGCAGCCAACATTGTCACGTGCGCATGCGCGTCCTCTGGCAAACGGGGCCCGGCCCGTAGCGGACAGACAACTAAGACAAAGAGATTGAACAGTATAGGCGGGCATGGCAACAGTCCGGTGTGATGTTGGCCTCCCGCATCAAGAGCGGTTCAAAAAGGCAAGACGACAAAGAATGCAAATATCCATGACAGCAGGCTGAATCAAAGCAGTGCACGTCGCTGAGCACACACGAGTAGAAGGGCAAGGAAAAGAAATAATACGATAGAGACAATACACCTTTTCACGCACACACACCGTCAACATTATTACACATCCACAGCAGGAGAGACGGGCCGTGTTCCGTCATAACAGTCCCCCCCCCCCTCGCAAATATTTCAACACTGCCCCGATTCATCTTCAAACTAGCTACATAATGGGCGACTCTACATTCAAAAACAGCCAAAAAAATGCCATCCCCGCCAAAGGCTAAGGGTGCGTGAGCTCGTAGCTTGCGAAGAAGGCGACCTGAAGAGCAAGAAAATGGGAGAAGGTGTGGATGGGGAGGCGGTCGTGAGGTCAATGTGCTGAGAATGGAGGGCCATCATTTTGGATTGGCAAGAGAACACACCGGCGAAATAAATGGCCGAGAAAAAAATATATATATCTAAACAAAATATGATAAACATGTCAACAAGATATAACGGCAACGAAACGATTGAAATGTATACAGAGAGACAAATGCAGCCCCACGGTGACGCACGCACGTCGAGTGGAGCTATGTGCTTGTGCAAGCTGCTGCTACTGCTGATACTGGCTCGAATAAATTATTTTAAAAACAACGCACCACAGTGATGGTTGCCCGCAATAGCTCCATATGTGCGCAAAGCTAAAAAAAAAAGAAGACTCACGAAGATATCCAAGTGCAAAATCAAACGCTGCCAGCGACTTGCATTTTTGGGGGCAGATCCAGATGCACCCAAATGCCGGCGAAGGTTTCGGCGGCCGTGCCTCCAGTGCCTTCTCATGCGCAGTACTACCTATGGCTTTATGCCTTCACGTTGCCTTTGTGCAACAGGAAAACAAAACAATGCTAACCCTCAGCTCACCATATCATGCATGTTGCTCCAGCCTTCTAGTGCTGGTTTAAACGGCTTCACTGTTGGTCAAATTATAGAATAGGCGATGCTATTCTACAAGAGAGACTCTTTAACGACACCGAAGAAAATAAAGCCCCTACACCAATGACACCAACGGCAGCGTAAAGCCCCTTAATCTTCAGAGGGGCTTTACGCTGTCATAGAGGGGCTTTACAACAGCAGTGTTTACGGTGCCATCTTGCTAGACTTTACTATGTGTTGCACGTACAGCTGGCGCAATGATAGACAACTGTACGATGAAACTCAATGTGGTTGTCACAATCCCCCACAACTTTTCGACTGCTTTGCAGATCGGCGAAAGTTCAAATAGAGCAACGCAAAGCAAACTGCACTGCACTGGTACTCCAAAAACAAGAGGACAAGTTCTTCATCTGACTAGAGAACCTCGTTCGAACTGAAGTCGCAAAACGACCTTTAAACTAAATGACGAGAAAATAAATTTAGGCATCCCAGTGACTGAATCATTTATACGAAGTTCCTTATTTGACATTTGAAATCATGTCAGCACTGAGCTGCCAACCCACCCAAGCAACCACTTTGTCACACGCCCTACCATCTGGCATTCTAGCATAAAAAGAGTCTTGGACAGCAAGAGAACAACACACTGCCATGCGAAAACTGCCAACTGGCAGTTAGCATGGTGGTGGCCCCCCTAAGCTCGATTAATATTTCTCCAAGGACAACATGATACATGTTAGCCAAGATGACCATTGATCATACCAGCCATTGATCATACCATAAAAAGAGTCTTGGACAGCAAGAGAACAACACACTGCCATGCGAAAACTGCCAACTGGCAGTTAGCATGGTGGTGGCCCCCCTAAGCTCGATTAATATTTCTCCAAGGACAACATGATACATGCTAGCCAAGATGACCATTGATCATACCAGCAAAAATTTCGTTAATCTAATAGCCAATTCTAGACCATTTCCGGTGTTTATCAAGACAATTGCAACACATTACATGCCGATATGCTCTTTCCCGAAGCAGCCGACAGCATGCCCCAATGACCTCAACAAAAGTTCTATCAATGAGACATCGTTCTTCCCACTCACCGGACGGGTGTGCACCGAGATGCTCCCTACATTCAGCTGCATCGAGTTGGCAGTGTCTGTCACAGAGGCGCGAATTTCGGGCAGAAGCAAAAAGCGAAGGCGTGCAAAGGCTCGCACCCCAAGCAAAGCAGACTTGTATCTTGCAACTGTACCAGGCTTCATACCCTAATTCCTAAGGCAGTAAATGTTGCTATGCGACTAAGATGACCCTGAGAGCATGCCACTCTTTGCACTTGCGACAACTGTTTGGAACGCAGCCCACCTTTTTATAAACTGCTTTGTTTTTTCTCCTCTTTCCAGTAACACACAAAGACGGGGATAATCTGCTAGTGCCACAACAATTTGTCATCTCCCGCGGTAATCATTCACAACATCCGACACTGGTGCTCGACCAAAACGCGACAATATTTATTTGTACACGACACGAAGGGTTGCTGTTATCACTGCCTGCGGATCAAGATGGTATGGTATCCCATACGTCGTACAGCACTGCCATTTCTATAGACTGCACAGAGCCTAATGAGCGTAATCAGCCTCGTCGCATTCCCAACTCAATGCAGTAAAACCGTGATCGTTTGGAACACCAGAACAGGCGAGTACAGTGAAAGACCACAGCATGCCCATCGGAACTGCTGAGCAGTGCACCAGTACAGCACATAAAAACAGCATCTTTTAAGAGACGCACTTATGCCTATTGAACACTGACACATCTCAGAAACTTTAATGAGGGTGCGAATTAATCTAAACATTGCTTAAATGTAGGTTTTTATGTCCTTGCCATAATAGAACAGGTTTACTTCATTTTCTTTAATTGCGATTACTACCTTCATGGTACGACCCATGAGCACTTTGCCTGGCTTAACACAGCCTACTACAATGTCTCCGAATGGGGAGCAAGATCAAATATACAATATCCCTTCAGTTTCCCACAGCAAACCAACAAAGGACAAGAAGGCATCGAGCAGGTTGCACAATCATCACTACCCTTCGAATGAAGCATAAAACATCGGAAGTGCATCATATGGGACTCTTGAGGAAAAAGTTGGCTGCACACTTCGGTGCAAAGAATACTGGTAACGACCTATGCTCTATGCGCAGTTCGTTCCAAAGCAAACAATATTCATGAGGTGTAAAAATGCTAATCAACCCCTTCAACAAGAACCATGGCCGTGACGAGATGGCACCACTGAGCAAGCTTTAAATGCCTTAAGTGAGGCGAGGTAGCTGCACACCAAACCTCCAGAGGACCATGGTCCATAGAACACTGAGCTCTGTGTTAGCAATGCCCTCTGGTGACAAAGCAAGAGGAGGAGGGGTCGTATTGCAACACAACTTTAACAAAAAGTTTGCCTGTATTTTTAACAGACACCACTTCAATAAGGACCAGCCCGACTAAAGCCCGATTTACACAGCTGTCACACCCTGAACAATGTCGCCGTCGTTCACCAGCGTCTGTATTATGTTGCATTTTCGTTCCATATTTTGGTGAAAAAGGGGATGCCGGTGATGTTAACTGCATCATTCAACGAACTCACGCTCCATTTTTTAGAAGAAAGAACACACTGTATTGTGAAGGGCACCGATTGTCGTGATTTTGACGTGACTGAGCATTGGGCAGCCGTGTGAATCGAGCCTGAGGTCCATCCCAACACCATGGTCCTATGGGCGACGTATGGACAGGCAGTATGTCGCCACCACAATAGGCTTAAAGAAAGGGCAGACAAAAACTATTACAAAGGTATTCCGATGGCAAAGACTGTACCATTTCCCCCTTTCTGCGGGGTCCTAAGTGGGGAGGAACACTGTTGCAGCCTGCTCTGGCAGTTCATCCCCGAGACAGAGCTCTCCTTTGGCCTAACCATGGAAGCACGCGAACCGAACTTCTGCAATGTGCTTGCTCGCCTCTCTTAAAATTCACCGCGTTGTAAGAGTAACAACAATATTATTAGTGACGAGACAATCGCCAGCTGCCCCGGCGCTTTTTCGCTGCTCTGTCTTGCGTGCCAGTGGCTGCCATGACGGCTCACTCTGTTGACGTTGTTGTTGACCCATGAGAAAAGAGCGGCACGAATGCCGACGCCACGCCACGAGCCTTTAACACAGTTGCCGGCGCTCCGGCGACACTCGGCGCGCTCCTCGTTTATTGCGGCGGCAGCAGTGGCCGCTGCAGGGAGCAGGGCTGCGCAAGCCCCGACCGACTAGTTAACAGGGATATAGGTGGGGTGGGGGGGAAGGTGACGAGGAAAGAGGGAGGGAGAGAGGGAATGGCAAATTTTAGGGTCGTGTTTGGGGTCATCATCGGAGGTCGGCCACGTTGACCTTGGCACCAAAGGCCTGGACCATCTGCTCCTCGTACTGGTCAATGTTGCGCATCATAATCTCCTTGCAGGGCCCCAGGAGCCGCTCGAAGGCCGAGACGTCGAGAAAGGCGAGCTTGACGGGCCCCACAGCATACACCGTGGCGGCACGGGGTTTCTTGGTCAGCAGTGCCAGCTCTGCACGAGATGTAGCTGTGTCGGGCATGGCAATACGGGACACGGCACATGACCTCCCCTCCCCACCAAAAGGACGGCAACCATGAAGGGCACCATAGACTGCAGACTGTGCAAAAGGTTATTTCTGTACATAGAAAACCTTAATCAATCGTTTTCAGTTGATAAACTGTACTCCGAGAACATTACTGTTGTTGATTTCACCACTACAGATGTGTTTATAGAGGAAAAAAAATAAAAATCAAAGTTTCAATTTGGAATTTATCGCTGGAATTTCTATGTTCGAGATCACAGATGTATTGCTAGTTAAAAATCAGCTCATCTTCGTTACTCTTAATAAAGAATGCAAAACAAATTATACTATTTTTACATAGTAATTTTATTTCTCATCCCAATTTCACCATGTGACTAGTCAATAAATACACTCAAATCTCGTTATAATGTAATGAGATATAACAAAATAATTGATATACAAAGTAAATGAAATTCCCTTTGAAAGCTCTATGGAGAACCATACATCATTTCAAACCTCATTGTAATGAAGTAAAATTGACCAGTAAATTGATATAACGAACTAAATTAGACTATCAAACAGTCTGTAAAAAAATTGGCCCTGTATCTGCATGTTTCACTGCAAATGTCGTCGAAAGACAATAGTCTTGCGTGTGGAGAGAGTGAACAGAACGTTTATTTGATGTTCTGCGCGAGAAGATCGGTGAATTGCATTTTGGAAGCGCTGTGTTACAGAGTCTCGATCCGTGCAGCGAACGCGAATGAGTGCATCGAGGCACGTTAGACACGAGCCCTATCTGGCTGTCATTTTCGAAAACGAAGGAAGGCATGCGCGCCCACAGAAAAAGATTCACGCCTGTCTCGGAGGCGATAAGGTGTAGAACGCAGAGCGACGGGCAGGTGGCACCACCGTGTCGTCTTAGCAAAGCGTTGGAAACCCTCGACTTTTGGAGCATGGCGTTGCACTGTCAGCACAATGTGATAAACGCTACGGTCCTTAGAATTACTCAAGTATGCCTTTTCTAGTATAAAGACACACACGCAGAATATTGGCGTGTTATTATGCCTGACGGTACCGACGTGGGCGCGGCCCGCCTCGATCTGAAAAGACTGGGCTCCAGGACACAAATAAAGTTTTGTGAATGAATGAATGAATGAATTATGGTGCCTCACATACGCGCAATAATTGCTTTTTATTCGACAATCACACAAGTATGAATGCTGAAACCTGAGCAATATTGGTGGGCACTGCAGATGGGGCTGGCTGTTTGTAGTATCATTTAGTGCCGTTTGGCGGTATTTTTATGGTAGACAAACAGACAAATGTACAGATAGGCAGACAGACAGATCAAAATTTTGGGGTCAAAGGTCCCCAAGAAATGACTGTCGTCTTCACAAACCGACCGTAGTTTTCTACGGTCGTTTTCTATATATCATTTCTATATATTGTTTTCTATATCGTTTTCTACGGTGATTTGACGCTCATTCAGTGTGGCTCTTTCAAAACTCCCCCGCCGTTCTTACAGCCATGCCACGCGTGCCTGAGGGAGCCCTCCTCCTCACACAGCCAGCGGAGAGGATTGAGGAAGTGCTCAGCAGGTCACACGACTGAGAAGCAACACCTCGGTGCAAAGCGATTTCCCACTCACTAATAAGAACACACAATGAGGAAGCTTCAGAAGACTTACATTTATTCACAAATCAAAAAACATTCGTCATTAATTGAAGTAATCGGTGATGCACGTCTGTACATGCTTGCCTCTTCACCAAGAAAGGAGGACTCTCCGCCACAGCTTTCTTTTTTTCCTCTCTCTCCACATGCGACCTTGAAAGGAGAAGGGTCTCTATGTGCAGAGATAGAAAAGGGAGAAGCGTGGCACAGGTGCATAGCAGATCGGCTTTTAAAAAATGGCAAACAATCTGCCACAGTTTTTTCTTTCTTTTTCTTCTTTTCCTCCTTCGCTCGCAGCGTTGGGAGGTGCCACCGCGGGATCGGGCATGGTGCTGAGAGCATTTTCAGAGCGCGGTATGTTCGAATTAACCGCCGCAAGTGCTTGCGTGTTCGAATCGGAGGGCGTTTTCACCCATTAGAATACACATAACTTTGATGGGACCACAGCGTTAGTTCGAATTAACCGGAAGTTCGAATTGAGCGTGTTCGAATTAATGAGATTCAACTGTGTTTATTTTCCGTCGCATGCGTGGTCGCGTGGCGGTGCATCGGGCCACGAGGCGCTTTTCTTCTTTGCATGCTTATTCGTGTGTGCCCACCTGAGCATACATTGCCACAGACTGTTATAATCGATATAACGAAATAACAAATATAACGAAATAATTGTGGCTCCCCTTCAACTTCGTTACAACAAGGTTTGAGTGTAGTACCAACAAAAACTGAGGATGATTTCAAATCACAATTTTAAACTGAACAATGGTAACACCCAGAAAGAGCCCAGGATGCCATCCACTGTTTACTGGGGTTTCTAGGTTGTTGTATTTTTATCTTATGACAAGCAATTGATTATTTGCACTAAATAAGATGTTCTAGCAGTGCAGCCAGTTTTACAACTTGTTGTAGGGTGAGAAGTTAGCTTAGTATATGTCATATCACGTGTTGCGTATGTCTGCGAAATGTGGGATTCACGTGAAGAGATCCCAAAATCTTGTAGAGATGTCATTCTGAAAAGTGTGGCAGTTGAATGAGGCACTGCAAATGGCTGCACAGTCAAATCACCTTATATTCAGTCATTCTCAACATATAGAGCAGTTTTCACATCTTTTTGAATGCATGCATCTCCGAATGCACGCCTCTGAATATAGATTTCTTGCAAGCTCCAACACTGCAATTCTTGTGGAATCAAGTGCTAATATAAGCATATTGTATAAAACGTTTTACATTTGTATTTTTACATTGCAAACAACGCAACATTCCTTACACTGAGCACATGAGTGCACAGCAAACAAGTGATGAATCCATATGTGGTTCCTGCGGTGAGAAAGCATTTGGGAGATCGCGGAGGACTCACCTCCAAAGTAGCCGCCCTTGCCGATCCTCGATACCTCCGTCTCGTTTCCACCCTGCGAAAAGACGCGACAATTTCTTCAAAGATATGTACACAGCGATCAGTCCATTTCACACACCCTCTCCTCTTTCCTTCTCCCTTTCCTCCCAAATATTACTGCCATGTTGGCAGCAGCGGAGTTCAGGCTTTTGCGAATGTTAAATTTTAGACTCGATAAAAAAAATAGCAATTTGGTTCAAATAACTTCGAATCGAATTCAAATAGTATGTATCACACATTATAAAGATAAATGTAAACATTTCTCATGACCCAAATAACCTGCACAACATTTTTAATTGAAACAAGGCATGAGTAAATGTTATTCTTTTTTGATTCGAAAGAAATGCGAGCAACTTTAAATAGCAGGATTTCACTTTTGGCATGGGACAACATATAAATATGATAGACTTGAACATTTACTACACTTAGAGTATATAAGCTAGTATAACAAGCCTTTTACCTTGAAGAAAGGAAGAATCAATGCAGGGTAATATGTTTAACCTTAAAGTGGGGCTTTGCAGCAGTGCAGATTTCTTTTTTTTTTTTTGTAGACGTGTAATCACAGAAAAGCACCTCTTCACTGCAGTGAAACCACCTTCACAAAAGGGGGGGTAACATGAACTAATATACGCCTGTTTGTGTATTTCAAATAATTTAGAATTTGCAATTTTATGAATTCAAATCAAAGCCAATTAGAATACATTATTATTCATTCAAACATTCTGAGTGCTCCAATAGTCGTGCAAGCAAATGTTTTTGTAAGGTACAGCTGTAAGCGGCATGAGACCAAGTGCAGCTGAGATTTCACTGGCTCAAAGAACTATTGCTCTTTCAGCATGTGTCAGTCAACTCAGAACGATGGCAATAATGAAGGCACTTACAGAAAGAGAGCAGTGAAATCAAAGTACCCCTCAGTAGGTCACACTGAAAATTTCGAATGCAAGCAACTATTATTGGGTTAGAGCATAAGAAATAATTAAGGCTCCTCCCATAAAACCATAGTACGTACAAAAGACTTTGTATAGAACTCTATATATAAGTACCCGTATAAAAGACAAGCAGACTGGCTTATGTAAAAAATGTATGTATTTTCTCTGTTATCGTAAGCACAAGGCACACTTCAATATAAGAGTTTCTTGCTTGCGTGTGAAATGTTGCGTTTGGGTGAGCACCGACCTCAGAATGTTTGTGAAAACTTACCACGAATCTCAAGCTCCCTTTTACAACACTTCTTTTTTGTCGCAGCATTGTACTACTTTTGCAACTGTCACTGCAAAACTGCTACTCTGGCAGTTGCGTGTTGACCCTGAAGCCCAGACCTTAACAGGGCGCCTGCCAGGTGGAAGGCATTGCGATTCTGAAGTGAATTTCAGTGCAGTGAAACTAGCAAATAGTGTGAGATTTGCTAGAAGTCATGTATAAGATACTTTTGGCACAACACATGCTGCTTAAAATGTTTTATGCATGCAGCAATGACCAACTTTTAGCATTCAGAGTACATATTTCTCAGTCAAATGAGTGCTAGTGAAGCCATTAGGAGACAAGTGGCATTACGACGAATGTGATTCGATTAGCCCGCACAGTGCCATGCAAATGGCATCGCACCATAGAACGTTAGAAAGTTAATACCAATTTCTCTGCCACCCTCCCCACACACACATTAGATTAGTTTTAACAAGCCAAGGGGCCCGTGAATGATGGGCGAAGGACCACGGTATTCCGACCGCAGCCTCGGCAGGGCCCGACACTACAACTACTGATCTGAAAATAAACTTTCTTCACTGACAGTCTGATGACGTATCGCATGTACAGACAAGAGTTGTTTGCATATGCCACGTGGCCGAAACTTATACAAACGATATAGTGTTTCCCATAGCAAGTATGAAATTAACAATCGGCAAGATTAAGGGCAGCCTACATTCCTTCTACCCATTTCCATCATTCCAAACCAGGCATGACCATGTTTATAAACACTGCTTTGTTGAATGGAACAAATTCATTAATGGACGTTTACGCAAGGACATGCGTCTTGCCGTAATCAATGAACAAGAGGTTGGCTATAAGGCCTACAAGTACAGATTGATTTAACATTAGCAGGATGTGCAGCAAAAGGCAAGCTTTGGTCACTCACGTCTTTCTTGACGCAGATGCGGACCGTTCCATCTTCAATGAAGTACATACCATCTGCAGCATCCCCCTGCGAAGAAAATGCATGTCCTACAGCTTGCTATCAACAAACAACTTAATTTAAAAAAATTTAATTACACCTACTGTGCGCTGAACAGGTTACTGGCAGGTTTATACATTTCAAACCAGAGCGACAGCTTGCTATCAACAAACAACTTAATTAAAAAAAAATTTAATTACACCTACTGTGCGCTGAACAGGTTACTGGCAGGTTTATACATTTCAAACCAGAGCGACAGGATCTGTGCTCTCTCACAGACATAACGCATATCACACTTGATTTCAAAAGTAGAATAGATGAAAACACCAGTTAAGAAAGCAGGCTTCTGGCAGAGGCCGACAACACTCATTCATTCATTTTTTCAGGAAGTCAGCAGAGTGTTGTATTGAGTCAGGGTACTGGTAACATCTCATAATGGTTTCTCAAACCAAAATCATAACTTTTTTTTTTTGTGAGTAGGGGTTCCAGTCGATAAGACATTTAAAAGGCAACGCATTCTTGAATACACCTTGAGAAATAATTCATGCCAACCACAAAGAACTGTAATTAAGATGCAACTCCTGTAATAGCGGCATTTGCCTAGCTGAGTAATGCTTGTTGTTGGAATGGCTGGTTAATCAAATTTGAAGACATATTTAATCTGCGCTTCGTAAGCGAATGTTCTATGTGTTTAACATGCTGCCTTCTTTGTGCAGTTTAGACATGCCTAGACAAGCTTTATTTTGTCGGATAATGCCGCGATCCAGGCCCTTTGTAGAGTTTGTGTAGCAAGAATTATTTATTATTATTATAAGTATTCGTCTACATACACCCATTGACAGAACAGAATCAAAATCACGTGGACATCCTATGGTCATCAAGGGGCACGAAAAGTGTGGCAAAATGCTAAGGTGAGCTCATCATAAGATGATGAGTGACGGTCACAAGCAACAAGCCAGGGTCAAGAACCCTGAAGGCCATAAAGGTGATGCGAGAAAATTTTGAAGTTGAACAAGCCCTACCAAATAAATGACTGTGAACTAATAATGCACCGCTCGCTGTAGAAGTGCGACAATAAACCTTTCTGCAAGCCACGCATAAGACGTGAAAAACGACTTGGCACGAAGGCGTACCTGCATGATGATGAGGTCCCCATCCTTGTACGCCCGTGGCATCAGGGCGTCACACAAATTCATTCGTTCGTAGTGCTGCACAAGAGAGGACAAAGCACTGCTATTGCTGCCCACGAGTAAAAACATTTTCCCGGCACTAAAAGCACACTACTGGGCTAGCCAGCACATCAGTGCTACGATACACCCCTGCTATTGACATTATACTGTCACAAAGGGTCACAGGGAAGCGCTGTCAATTGAGTTGTATTGCTGCAGTGTGTCAAGGCTGTAACATGCTAAAACTTGTTACTGACAATAAACTAATACAACATATCAGTTCTAGTAAATCATAAAATCATTGTTGAACATTTATTCACACCTATGCTGTATATACGATAGGATCTCAAAGTAAAATGACTATAATAAAGCCATAAATTTACAGAAAAATATTTGTATGCGAAATAGGAGTTAACAGAGAAAGAAATAATAATGGTGTGCATGAAACACATGAGTGCATGCAATGTTACAGAGTGAAAATAATTAGCAAGAATATGTTTATACAGAACAGAACATTTCAATTCATTTCTTAATACACTTGAAGATGGTGCGCCACTGACAGAACATCACCTGTGATCCTGTACGTACCGTACTTACTCGCATAATCGGCGCACTCGCATAATAGGCGCACCCCTAGTTTGGTCGCGGAAAATTCGATTTTTTTAATTCCGCGCATAATAGGCGCACCCCGAACTTGGCCGTGATCAGAAACGATTCTACCCCCCAGCGGTACCCTGAAGAAAAAAAGAAGGCAAATCGACGAGCAAATAAAAAAAATTCGAAGTGCAACGACCTAACCAACATGTTTGTCAAAATAAAACTTGAAAAAAAAAAAAAGCGTCCATGAGCGAAAAAAAAAAAACGGCTGTTCCATCAATTACTGATACCCCCCAAATCGCCGCGCTTTTTGGAGGTCACGTGTACAACGCCGGGGGCTCGATCGCCATCACCACCATCAGAGAAAAAGAAAGAAACGCCATTTTGCAAGCGGTGTGCGTATGTTGTGGTCGTGTATTGAACTTTGGTTCCACCATGGGGGAAGTACGCGAGCTACACGGCTGGGTTTAAACTGAAGGCAGTGCAGTAAGCGCTGGAGCACGGCAACCGGGCTGCAAGCAGGCATTTCGGCGTTGGAGAAACCAGTATTCGGTACTGGAGGGACCAAGAAGAAAAACTTAAGGCGACAAAGAAGACACGACGGGCTTTCCGCGGTACCAAGACCGGCAGGTATCCGAACGTCGAAGAGCAACTGGTCCGGCATATACGGGAGCTACGGTAAGACGGCTGTGCTGTGTCGTTGGATATTGTGCAGACTGAGGCGCACAGAATAGCCCGAGCGCAGGGCATCGAAGCAAAAGAGTTCAAAGCCAGCTCCGGATGCACAACTCATTTCATGCGGCGCCATGGCCTCGCACTGCGAAGGCGGACCACCTTGTGCCAGCGCTTGCCCGCAGCATATGAGGACAAAGTGGTGGACTTCCACAGTTTTGTTATAAAGCTCCGACAGCAGAAAGACTTCATTTTGTCCCAGATCGGCAACGCTGATCAGACCACCTTTTGCTTTGATATACCGTGGAACACGACAGTGGAGGAGAAAGGTGCACGGAGCGTTATCGTCAGAACGTCTGGCGCTGATAAACAACGATGCACCGTAATGCTGGCGGTGACAGCGGATGGGCGTAAGCTACCGTTTTACGTTATTTTTAAACGTAAGACGCTCCCAAAGGCAAAATTCCCTCAAGGCATCTACGTCAGAGTCCAGGAAAAAGGCTGGATGAGCGCGGAACTCATGGTGGATTGGGTGAAAAGAGTCTGGGGTCGGCGGCCGGGTGGTCTATTGTTGCCGTCCATGCTTGTCCTGGACAGTTTTCGTGGGCACCTAGTAGACCGCGTACGAGATGAGCTAAAGGAGCTGCGCACAGATCTGGCAGTGATTCCGGGCGGCCTCACATCGATACTGCAGCCTTTGGACGTGTCCTTGAATAAACCTTTCAAGGACAATGTTCGAAGGCTGTACACCACCTGGATGGCTGGAGGACAACATCAGCTGACTCCAGGTGGTAAGATTAAGAGGCCGCCTGTGGAAATGCTGTGCGCTTGGATCGTGGAAGCATGAAGTCATCAGGAAAAGCTTCAAGAAGACGGGTATCTCGAAGGCACTGGATGCGAGTGAGGATGACATGTTGTGGGGTGGGGATGATTCGGACACCGAAAACGAATCCCCGCTCGGCGAGGATGAATGTGTGATTTCCGACTCGGACTCCGAATAGGGAAAAGGAGGAACAGCTACGACTTTTGTGTAAATAAATTTTACATGTGTGTGTGCAGTTGACGGCTCTCGCTTGTTCATTAAAAGGTACGTAGGTATGTTTGTTTTATGCTGAATTAATTGGTAAACGATAAGGTCGCCTTTTACTTGACAAGTTTGCAGATTTAAAGCGCAAGAACCGAGTTGAAAAAATTTTCAAAAATTTTTTTCCGCGTAATTGGCGCACCCCTAACTTCGAGCCGGATTTTCTGAAAAAAAAGTGCGCCTATTATGCGAGTAAATACGGTATACTAATGTGACGAACGGCACAAAAACCCTCAGTGGTGACAATAAGCTACTACTATGTGTGAGTGACACATTACCACTAATTACTCTCTGTTTACTAGAGTCACTTTTATATGGCAAACATATCCTAGTTGGTTATATAAGTTGTCACAAAATCTCACTCATGATTCCCTTTGCACAGTTATCACTAATAAGGCACACATATACCAGTCTGTCATATTGTCACTAACGAAGCCTCACCAATGATCCTCTGATAGTAAGAACCAGTTGTCCCAATGTGCCACTGACATCACAAGGCTAATTACTCCATGTGTACTTCCCAAAAAACACTACTCACTAACAAGACATCACAACGTGACAGGGACATAACACAACTATGATTACGTATCTACATTTGTGACACATAAATGTTGTACCATTTGGTCCCTAGTATGGTGTCAAACTGGATCACTGGTGGCTCTATGCAATGCTTGAACAGCGTGGCCATGTGGACAGAGAAGATGCACACACACACACATGCAGCATGCGACGTGTGTGCACGTTCACACAGTTCAAACATAGTATGTAGGGCCACTAGTGAACCAGTGAGACATTGCATACAAGTGACTGATCGCGACAACATTTATGTGTCACAAGCATGCAGATACATAGTAACTGTGTTCAGATATATAGCACTGGGTGTGTGCGTTCCTCTTTGCCTGCATCTAGTTGCACTGTTCATAGAGCCATGAGTGACCCGATGAGACATAGCATACTAGCGACTGATTATGACATTTACGAGTCACAAGCACACAGGTACCGTAATTACTCGAATCTAACGCGCACCTTTTTTCCGGTTAAGCGAGTTCATAAATTGCATGCGCGTTAGAATCGAGTACGAAAAAAAAAAAAAACTGAATACGGTCATTCTATTGCCATCGGCATATCCAAAATGGCTGCCCCCTACGTGCGTCGGCATGGCGCGTCGGCCATTTCTGCCTATATGTTTCCTGTGTGCGCCACTTCGTACGTGTGCTGAGGAGTTCGTCATCTTGTAGTGCATTAGCGTCGGCGGCATCGAAGGACCGACTCCAAAAACTCGAGTGCACCGCGATGCCGCTTTTAAAAGAAAAGTCATCGCGTGTGTAGAAACAGACGGAAATGGGCCGCATCGCGGTCGTTCGGAGTTCCCGAAACATGCGTGCGGGACTGGCAGAAACAAAAGCAGAAGATTGTCAACAGCAAAGCTTCAAGCAAAGGCTTCAGTGGACCACAGCAGGGTCGGTTTCCGCAAACTGAAGAGCTGCTCGGCGAGTATGTGCTTGAGCAGCGAGCGGCACAGCGGCCCGTGACGACAGAACTGCTCCAAGTGCGGGCTATGCAGTTAACCTTAGAATAGAAAAAGGGCTAATGCGAAGCCAGTTTAAAGCGAGCAGGTACTGGCTAACCAACT
Source organism: Rhipicephalus annulatus (assembly GCA_013436015.1). Lineage (NCBI taxonomy): Eukaryota > Metazoa > Arthropoda > Arachnida > Ixodida > Ixodidae > Rhipicephalus > Rhipicephalus annulatus. Next base: position 36,818 of record WOVY01006530.1, read on the forward strand.
TTATGAAAAGGAAAAGCTTTTACCTCCGAAGGCGAACGGGCATATGCGAAAAGTTTCGAGAGGAGTACGATGAAAAGCTTCACAGTTTTCAGAGGTTCGTCCTAAACTTGCGGCACAACAGTGGCTATCTGCTTGGGCAAATCGGGAATGCCAATCAGACACCTCTTTACTTGGACATACCACAACCGTCGCCACAACCCATACCACAACAGTCGAGAAAAGGGGGCGAAGCAAGTTCGCGTGCTGACATCGGTCCACGGTAAAACTGCAGTGACGGCAATGCTCTGTTACACGTCAGATGGACACAAGCTTCCCCCGTAGCTCATATTTAAATGGAAGACGCTCCCAAAAGGAGTCGTTTTTTCGAGTGGTGTGATCGTGCGGGCCAAGGAGAAAAATGGATGCGCATTGCAATCGATGTCTTACTGTTTCTCTTTTTTTTTTCGTCGTCGAAACCGACTGCGCGTTACAATCGAGGGCGCCGTAGAATCGAGTAAATACGGTACATGGTCACTGTGCTCAGATAAGCAGGCATGTGTACGTGAGTGTTCTTCCTGGTCCACATCGAGTAGCACTGTTCGAACATAACATGATCATCAACTAACTAGCTGGACAATGTACTATGGCTCTATACTTTCACAGGGTGAAAGTAACACAGCACAACGAAATCACAAATTCGCCAAAATGGCAAGCCAAGAAGGAGCTTGTGGTACTCACATTGAGAGACTTGAGCATGGGCACCTTCTCGAGCAAATTCTCATACTCCTTGCGCTTCTTGAAGGCGCTCTTGAGCACGATGCGCCGGAATGTCTGCCGGTTCATGGCCCACAAGGAGCCGTCTGTCACGGCCACAATAGTGGCTGCTCGCGGCATGTTGTACATGAGCGCCAGCTCGCCGAAGCTGCCTGTTCCATCGTATTTGCCCACCAGCTTGTCCTTCTCTGCGTCCGTCGTCACAAAGATGTGGTACGTGCCGTTGTGGATCACGTAGAAGTTGTCGCCGTCGTCACCCTGCTTGATCACCACTTCTCCTGGCTTGACCTACGTGCCAATAATGACCAGCTTATCATTATCTCGCAGATTCTCTCAGAGCCCTTTTCACTCTGACTTAATACACTTCACTTCCATCCAGCATGATTATAACAGCACATAGGTAATTGAATGGCTATATGCTGCCCACCACAAAGTGCGCATGTTGACATTTTCATGCTATTTTTTCCCTCCCATAATTCTAAATGAATGACTTTCCTTATGACATCACTGCCATCACTTGCTCATCTGTTTTCATGGAAAGAGTGTTCACAATTTTTTTCACCTTAATGTTTTAGCTATTGCAATATTTAATATTATTAGCCCCGATATAACAAAACCAGATATAACAAATCCTCTGTTATAACGAAGTGAAAAATAGTTTTCCTGTACACACAGTGTTAAGAATGTACATTTATAATAAATTTTTGGATATTATGAAGTACTTTCGAGGTAGATCTGACTGTTAAAACGAGGTTTGAGTGTAGTCAACTATATTAGTAAGCTATTCTATTCTATTCAGTTGTATTTAATTATAACTATTGTAATAGGTAAATATCATAATAGTCATATAATGACCCCATGTGGGGTCCTGAAGAAATAAAGAATCAGTGATTGAATAAATTATGAATAAATGAATGAATGTGGGAGAAGGCGATGTAATGCCTATCCTTTATGTAGCTTCCTGGTTAGCCCCGCACTGTGCTATCACTAGCGATGCCACATTGCCACAAAGTGACATGAGGAATGGTCAATAAAGTCGTGTAGCCCAAACGCTTCCATGGCCTCACTGCCGAAAGATGGTGGCACCAGCTTACAGGTTATGTTTAAACTCAATGGCCAAGTAGTAAGGCAGTAAGTAGAGAAAGAAAGGCAGTAGGGAAACAGTAGGCCGTGAGTTGACTCATGCCTATTCATCTGTGGAGAATCACTTATCATTTTGTCTCCAGTATTTCCAACAGTGATCTGCCAATACAGCCAATGTACCATGCATTAGAGCAGGAATCAGCATGGCAGCTAGTGCAATTGCATCGAATATGTCTTCAGGATACATTCAGTCAGTCATATTTATACAGTGGACAAGAGTGGAAGCTTGGGCTAGTTGGTGCGTAGTCATATTTGCAAGATTTTTTCAGCGCACGAACGAGGGAAAAAGGGCAGGGTAGACAGAAAGAGCGCCGTCTTCCAACTTTATTTCGCAGAGTGGCAAGAATATATACGTCTAAAAAGGCTGATTACATAGCATGAAGGCAAAAAAGCAAGCCTAATCTATACATCAGTAACAAAGCACGTGTGACGGGTCCTCTATTGCCTCAAAGCCGAGCCAGGTAATCACGTTCAGCCTGTGATAAAGAAACCGATGCAGTGCTTACGCATTTATTTCCTAGCAAGTGTATTTTTTCGGCTTCCATAATGACCGCCTCTGAGAGCACCGAAACAATGTACACAATGTGGTGCAAGGGCATCTTGGCATTCATTGCCGAGATTGTGGATGCACCCCCCCTCTTTGATCAGTGCTCTATATTGGCAAGGCACAGGAACCAGCTTACCCGAGAAATTATCGAAGCCGAAAAAATACACTTGCTGGGAGATAAACGCGTAAGCACTGCATCGGTTTCTTTATCACAGGCTGAACGCGATTACCTGGCTGGGCTTTGAGGCAATAGAGGACCCGTCACACGTGCTTTGTTACCGATGTGTAGATTAGGCTTGCTTTTTTCTCTTCATGCTCTGTAATCAGCCTTTTTAGACGTATATATTCTTGCCACTCTGTGAAATAAAGTTAGTTGGAAGTCAGCGCTCTTTCTGTCTACCCTGTCCTTTTTCCTTTGTTCGCGCGCTGAAAAAATCTTGCAATTATACAGTGCAATAGTGAACACCCCTCAGATGAATGTGGGATAGTGTAGAGAACAGTTGGGCGATTCCCCCTGCACATAGCACTGCGTAGCACATAAGCAAAGGGCGATATAATAAATAGTATACAGATGAAAAATCAGACCACTATACCTCACGTAAAATTTTCACTGTTCTCATCATCGAGATTAATCTGACTCTTGCAGAGGCAAAAGACAATACTACACAGGAACAGAACTTTCCAATACATTTAATTAGAAAGACAAACAGATCACTTAACATGTGTGGACTCAAGAGCAGCCCATGGTTTTACTTGTAATAGTTGTGAAAACGCTGTTTCTGTAGTCATTTTCCACAAATTACATGAATGAATGTTTTTCTGGCAAAATATGTCATATCACTCATGGTGTGACTTCAACAAAGTTGCAAATAAATTGCAGATGCAATAAAATAAAAAACAAGCATAATTAACATGATTAAAGTTCAGTAAGCAACGAAGTCTTTTCTCATTTCCCTTAGATGCACATTTGGACAAAGAAGAACCATCATCTTGACCATAGAATGTACAAACACCTGCTTCTCAACAAGCGCACCTTCAAAGATGTGATTGAATGGTCCCGAAACTTGCAAAGCCTTCTGGTCCATAGGTCATACATACTTAAGGTTTCGATTATAGTCCCTTCGCATCAACTTTGAAACAAACAGGCTAATTCAGGAAAAAGAAATTTCAATATGTGGCCACTACAACGCAGCAAATAAAAGCAGCGAAAATTTCCGATAATGTAACGCAAGGCTATCAATGTAGTTGGAAAGGGCTGACGTTTGGGCAAGTTGGTGGAGGTTCATTTCAAGAAGTGTTAACGGCACATAGAACGATTAGAAAAGGAGGAGGTAACAGAGGCAAAGAGCACTCTGTGACCTCGTCCTTTCTTAGTCGTTCTATGCACTGTTAACACTTTTACGGCGAAAGCTGTTATGAGATCACAACTCGGGTCTCGCGCAGCGCCGTAGTTGTCCGCCGCCACCGGTGTTTGTAACACATCGCACGAAATTAGAAAAAAAACCTAGTACCTATGACACAGTGGGGCTCGAACTCGGCTGGGCGCCAGCCCACTATTCTACCACTGAGCCAAGCCAGTGCTTGGGACTTGTTGGCAAACTTGCCTAAAGCAGGCTTTAGGCAAGTTTGAAAGAGAAAGAGAAAGAGAAAGAACAAGTAGTTGGTGCACAATGCAAATAGCGTAATGAGTAGGTCATCGAATGCTCCAACCCATTACAGAAGCTTGATTTAGTTCAGCTATAAACTGTGGCGAATACCCACTTCAGGCACGATTCCTGATCGTTTTCAGTCACAACATTAACGATTGGCACGAAATTCCTTGCATTAGCTTGCTTCTCAGAAGAATGACGAAAAACAGCATAGTGAATGCCGGCTTACTGCCCTAAAATTTTTATTATTAATGCCGTAGTGGGCATCAAGCAAGTGTGCTTGCAGCAGTTACCCAATGAGTGTTTAGAAAAGGATCTGAAAGGCCGTTTTTCCAACTTTCGCTGTCAATGTACTGCGCCTTCCGCGCAGGCCTGGCGTTATTTTTTTTCAGGGCTATCAGTTTTACTACAGGACTTATCAATGGCAGCGAGTAAAATGAAAGCAATCTCTCCAGGCAAAAGATGTACAAAAACGATTATACTTGTCTAGAGCAGCGAAGCACCTGGCTGTGGGCGCTGTTGTCTGCAGCTGCTACCTCACATTAGAAACAAACTTATGTTCCCGCTTAAATTATATCATGAAGACCTAGCATGCAGTACAACTACATTAGGTATCACTACAGCATTGGTATTTGCCCATTTTTGTGAAAAACGGCAGCTGAGGCAGCCGGGTGGGGGCTAAAAACAAGTGCGATTCGGTCTGCACGCAAAGGTTATCAATGACAAAGTGAGACAACTGAAACAGTCGGGTAGACAAAAAAATGTCCACTTGCCTTTCGTTCAAACATGGCATCTATCACCTCCTGCATCTGGCTCTGCAAAGTAAAAAAAAAAAGCAGGTTTCGCATTAAAGACATTATTAACAACTATAGGTATGTGAGTAGGGGCATTTAGACAAAGCAGATATGAATCAAATAGTGATCATACTGAATTGAATACCAATAAGAATTGAATTCAAAGAGTTTTTAAATAGCAAAATAACCATTTATAAAACAGGACTAGAATTCTACAATTCTTTATTTAAAACAAATATTCACAAACTTTAACAAAGTAATATCACCATTTTATTTAACCGAAAAAACATACCACACTTATCTAAGGTGAGATACAGCAATCACTGGAGCCTTCAAGGTACTTTTACTGTAAAGTCAATACAACAGTTACTTCAGCATTCAAGGCGGCACTTTATCACCAGCTTTTTAATGACACGAAAACCTAAAGGTAGTTGTTCATTGAAAACACGTTCGCCCCGCCGTGGTGGTCTAGTGGCTAAGGTACTCGGCTGCTGACCCGCAGGTCGCGGGTTTGTATCCCTACTGCGGCGGCTGCATTTTTGATGAAAGCGGAAATGTTGTAGGCCCGTGTGCTCAGATTTGGGTGCACGTTAAAGAACCCCTGGTGGTCAAAATTTCCGAAGCCCTCCACTACGTCGTTTCTCATAATCATATGATGGTTTTGGGACGTTAAACTTCACATATCAATCAATCAATCATTCAATGAGAAGATGTTCACTTCGACAACAATAGAGTGTAAGGCTAAAAATGCCTTTAGTTTCACAATAAGTAAAGCTTCCATAACCCTGCAAAAGCTTGAACTGCTTGCATATTGGTAATTCACTCATTTAAACAAAAAAAAGTTTATTTTTCTCTTCCGAGGTGTTGTGCCATTCGGGTTTCACAGTTTCTGCTGATTACTCAAAAAGTATTTTGAATACTCTGTGTTGTTCCCTTCGAGTATTGAATCGAACAGAATGCCATTCGATTCGTTATTCAAAATCTTCGAATATTCGCACACATCTAATAGCAACTATAACACCTATTTGCTGCGGGAGCTCGCAAAACTGGCTTTACACAGAGCCATCTCGAAAAGTGCACTCTCACAGGAGCGGGAGAACAATAAATCACACGCCTGATAAACTGCTAGCAAGCTTGAAGCTGGGCACGCCCCTACATATTGCATAGGGCTGCCAAAAAGATGGTACACCACCACATGTGGCGCTATTCTGACACGAAAGCCTCCCTGAACATGCAGGGATGTTGCAACCTATAAAAACCCTATAAAGAACTCTGGCGCTAGTTTTTGTGAGAGCTACAATGCACGGTACTTCAGCGAGCATGGTAATGATAGATAGTAAACAAATTTGCCTAATTTTCATACTTTCGGCTCTGTTTGGATTCGCAGGGTTCGGAGCTGCTTTGTCATGAGACGACAATCTGCAATTGTTCAGCAGTTGCACTTCACCACCTTAACTTCTTAGGCTCACTCATTTAAATCAATTTGCAAAGTTCACAATTGTCTGAAACAAAACCAAAACACTGCAATAAACAAAGGCAACTAAAGCACGAAGACTAGGCAAATCTGTGTACTACCCATCATTCTCGTGGTCACTGAACGATTGCAGCACCAGATTCCTCTCTAGGTAATTTTAGGAAACTCTATGGCTGCAAGTTCCAGTCTGTACCTGTATATTGATGGGGGAGGCCTTTGTAGTTCTGAAGTGAGCAAACATGATAATGAGCATAAACAAGATGATTATGACTGCAAAGACCGAGAGGTATACCAAAAACACTGCGGGTAACAACAGATGGTCAAGATAAGTGACCAACAGCAAAAACATGTTGACTCGGCTAATACCAGAGGTTTAAAGATGTACTGACCTGGTCCAAGGACTTGAACAGCAGGATGTTCTTGACCGCTTCGCCAAGCCTCTCGCGCTGCTCATCAGACTTGGGATGCACCACCTGAACATGGTGTGACCAGGGCACGGTTAAAGCAATAATCATCTCGTTTAATTATTTACTGCACCGTTCAGCATATAAAGGTCTACGCAAACTTTACCATTCACATTTTCTGCCAATTCCATGGGAAAGGTATGGAAGCGGTGCATCCACATGGTAAAAAGAAATATTGCACATCACAGCAACACAAGCCAGAAAGAAAAGAAAAAGAGGAACCTCAAGAATCATTATCTTTCTGTGCGAATTACTTTTGCAGAATCTCGCAAGAGATTTCGCAGAATTGATTCCATGTGCTTCGAGTAGTCGATTAATTCACCCTTTAACTACCAATTGTTAGTTTCCTGGTTAGCTCAAATGGCTGAGCAACCACAATAATAAACCTTGGTTCCCGGTTCGATCTTCGAACGAGGATAAATTTTTCAGCAAAAAGCTTTCTTCCTGACAAATCCGTATGGATTCTTTTGTAGCTTCATGCTATAAATGGCTGGTTGTCAATTAATATGCTTACCACTGCAGAACAAGATGAACAGACAGTAGGGCACCATTTGATGCAACTAATCAGAATAACACTCAAACCTTAATATAACAAACCCAGATATAACGAAATATCAGTTACAACAAAGCAAACGAAAAATAGCCTTGCAATGAATATAGTGCCAGGAATATAGCTTTATAACAATTTTTTGGATATGACGAACTTATTTTTGTATATGGTATAACTTTGTTTTAATGAGGTTTTAGTGGATAACGAACTCAGATATGACATATTATCTCTTCTATGAAATTAAGTGGTGAATAATCTTCTCACAAATAGTGTAACAAATAAACATTTACAGCAAATTTTCAGATATAACAAACTTGTTTTCGTGCAATATAAAACTGTCATAATGAGGTTTCCCTGTATAATGAGCTCAGATATAACTGATTATCTGTTGTAACGAATTAGGTCATAAATAGTATTGCCACAGATAGTGTTACAAACATACATATATAACAAATTTCCAGATATAACAAAGTATTTGCATGGCAGATGTCACTTCGTCATAATGATGTTTAAGTGTACATGATGCACAACCTCACAGGACATAAGACAATGGCAAACAATTAAGAATAAAGATTGATAAATAACAAGAAAGTTTAGTCCCACAACTGTACACCTTCTGGAGTAGAATGCTGAATTGTGCTGGCTGATACACAGATGAATTTTGAGGAACAAGCACCTAATATCAATGCAATAATGAGATTTCATGACTACAAGCTGTGGTGAGGAGGGAAGCTATAAAAATTGGTGCTGCTTGAAGTAAGCCTCCCTTTTCACAAACAAAAAGAAACTGGTATTATACCCTCGCCTTAAAAAGAAGATGGAAGAAAACAATTATTAAGTACACTGAAGTTCATGCAATAGCACCCCTAGGCGACTGGTTACCGATATGCAGCATCACTAGTGATGACCAAAAAGACTAACACCCTGGCCGAAATACGAGGTAAACTTGCATTTAAATTTCTGAATTTCCCATTGTTCATGCATATGACGAATGTAAACGCCACTACAAATGTGTTCTTTAAGCAAAAACGTAAAAACGAAGTATATCAGAAGGCCTCTGACGTTACAATGTTTGCTAAGGTTGTAAAACGTTCATTTATGAGTACCATCCAACATGGCCTATTTAATCTCTTGCCATTGGAGTTTGAGTAACCATAAAGAAATCGCTCATATACTAAACCTTTCCAATTTCTTTAGCTTGAACATCCATTTCAATGTTTACAAAAAAAGGCTCAGGTAACAAAAGGCCTCTGACAAAAGGCCTCTGACGTTACAATGTTTGCTAAGGTTGTAAAACGTTCATTTATGAGTACCATCCAACATGGCCTATTTAATCTCTTGCCATTGGAGTTTGAGTAACCATAAAGAAATCGCTCATATACTAAACCTTTCCAATTTCTTTAGCTTGAACATCCATTTCAATGTTTACAAAAAAAGGCTCAGGTAACAAAAAAACACAAACTGCCCCCCCCCCCCCCCAAAAAAGCATGCATGAGTTAAGGAACCAAAATGCATGCATATACATTTGACATTCCAAAGTTTTATATGACACCTATTGTAAAGTGATATTTAGTGAATGAATAAAAAAGTTGCTTTATTCTTTATAAATGAACTGATGAAAGGTACGATCCAAGAAAAAGACCTGTCGAACAGTTTACAATGTTGAGAAATTTTGCTTGCTGAAGTGTAAGGTCACAGAAGAGTCTGCCTATTTCCTGAACAACTGCTACATTTTTTCTGCATTACGGTAAGTGTATGCCTAAAATGAAGTTATAGATAAAATCAACTACAGACAAACCAGCGTATAACGAATCTGAAGGGGATCACAAGAAAGTCCTATATATAGGTCATGAAATATGTAAAATATTCAATATATTAAAAATATATTCAAGGGGAATCTATAGCTATTCAATAGTCACAATTTCTTATACATTGGTTTGATATATACAAGTTTGGATGCTATTATTTTAGACACGTCAAGCAAGCTACAAGTTTGTTGAAGGTAAAAGCAAGCGCGACTTTCAGTGAATACCGTGCTTAGATGGTATTCTCAAGACTGCAGCAAAATGTCCAGATAACAGAACTTGTATTAAACACATGTCATCAAGAATAACTGGTCCTCAACAGCACTTAACAACGACTCATTACTGATCGAAATGCAGCATTAAAGGAACATTCACATTGCACCCATCTCACCTTGGCACCCTCGTCATCTTCATCCTCAGCCGGATCGTAGTGCTCAGCAAACACTGCAAATGCACAAAGAAAATCCTCAGCACTACTAAATCAGTGCACAATCACATATCGCCCCTCGCTCATTGAAATCACTGTTTACACTTTCTTATAAAGCTGACGAATTTTGATCAATTCGCTTGTCTTCCAAGAAGTCACAGTTCCGCCAAAAAGATGCAGCAATTAATGTGATAGCAACATATTCGAATGTCTCACGAAGCAAGGCTAGCAAATTGCAATGCTATACAAAATGAAGCTGGCAGTCAACTCATTTAGATCCGATCTCACGTAACTCTACAAAACGCTGGTGTAAGAAAACACGGCCGCTGCATGTACACTTTTGGCACCATTTTTTCGTGATGAGAGCGCAGCCTATAGAAGCTCCCGCCTGCTGTACAGGCACAAGCCATGGCCTGATCGTTGCCACAATAGTGCGGCAATCATAAGCCTCTTCCCCTCTGTTCTCTCACGAGATAAGCGCGCATACAGACGACCCCGGCCCGAAAGACGATGTTCACTCCGCAGGAAGAGGAGGCTAGTGGATCTTTCCCCATATTATTATATATACGTACATATACATATACGCGAATGACGACGGCAGCAGCGACGACAGCAAAAACCAGCCGAGACTGTCCATATAATCGCTATCACAATAAAACACATCACAGTGGCTACACCTCTGTAGCAAGACCTTTTAGCAGCATTCAGCCATTATCAAATGTTGTTACTGTCTCCATGTGCATTACACATGCACATCCGGCATTTAATGCATGCCTATAAGGTGGCACACAAAATCTAAATTTTGCATCCTGTGCACCCAGCAACACAAAGCTGCAGTGAAAAGTGGTTTCTTCTACAACAATACTTCCTAACAATCAATTTTCAGAAAGGAAACATAGAACAATTATACAGCAAAAGTGGGGTTTGCAATAGCCCTGCCCTAGGAAGTCTTATGAATTGTGCCTTGAACCAAAGTAGCGTGAGAGAGTGAGGACGGCTACTGTAATCATAAGAACAGCAGGATCAGTACGTAGGCATTGAAAATGTGGTAAAATTTATCTACCATAAACGGTCATCGATATCATTGCAGCTTTCTTCAATACTAAGTGTGAAGTACTACTGAGCACACCTGTATTTGAGAGACCTAAAGCTAAATCCCATTATCCTCCCGACTACAGCATCAAGTGAACCATTTCGAGCTTGACGTTATTCGATAGATATTACCCTAACAATCCAGCCAGCTTCTCAGCTATACAAGAACACACAAAAAAAGTGTGAGAGCCCTTACATCTTATTGTATACAAGTACCAAAATTAACCTTTTAGCTTTCCCACGGTGTGTTTCCCCAAGTTTATATTTGCATGCATGCTGGGAGACAATGAACCAAACCAGACAATGCCAGCAGGCCAATTCATTCCACAGTTACTGAGTTAGCTCAAATGTGGGGAAGAAAAGGAACAAGGATGAATATGGCTATTATAAAAACAGAAAGATGAGGTACACAAAAAGTTCTCACAATATATACCTCATATGCACGGATAGAGAGGCGAGAAAGCCACACAATACTTCTCAAACGTATTAAAGGACATTGAAAAATTAACATTGTGCCGCACCCTATTCACTCCTAAGACGAGACTGAAAGTATAGTGCCTTAGCCACACGATTGCAGCTTTTCCTTGCATTGAATGCGAAAAATATGGCACTAGTGAAAAACAAATGGTGAAGTATAAGTGTCAGAACTGACACTAGCTTTGCACGCGAGTGATGTTACTGTAATGTAGGTCTAATAATGGAAAGGCTCAACAAAAGTTGCGACAGCCTGTTATGACAGCCAAATGATCGAGTAAAAAAAAACATTATGACCCACAACATACAGACTGCAATATCAGATTACATTGACCAATGCCTGTACTTTTTCAAGAATCAAGTGTTGGTGCTATGTGAGGAAGTTTTGTTGCAGAAGAAAAGATCATGTACGACGACACATCTTGTGCTTGTGTATTTTTTTTTTTCGGCAACTGGCGTGAGAAAAATGGGGGCTTGGCAGTCAGGAGCTTTGATAGCCAGTCATATTCTCAGTGATATCTTTTATGTGTTGAAAAAAGCCATGATTTGCAAAAAAAGAATAATAATGCTTCTCTGTATGGGTTATAAAGTGACACATAGACAAAACAATAAGGAAAGGGCAACATTTGTGTGACAGTCTATCCATAGAAGGTTTTAGAAATGCAAGCCTTTTCTTTTTCTACAGCAGCTTTGGATCAGTAGGCTTTACCAACCATGTCCAACATTTTCCAGTATTATTTTTAAAATTTCACTGCATGTTCCCTTTTCTTTGAACTACCCCTACTCTGACCCCAGGCTTCTGTAGAACTTCACTAATTTAATTGTGACATCACTATATAACTGCAGAAAAAAATGTATCGGGCAGCCATTGAACAAGCTAAACGAATGTGGCCAAGTTAAAAAACGTGAACCAAATGCAAATAAACTGAACAAATACAGAGTCTTGTGCTGTCCTGTAAGAAACCTTACAATGCTTGCAGAGAAAATTTCCGAACAGAGAAAGTGCACACGGAGATTTGCAGTCTGTGGATATATATTGTTTTTTTTTAAATCAGACGTCAATCCATTGCTACTATATTATTGTGATACTAACCATGCTCTCAGAGCAAATTTGCTGTCGGCGTTGCCGTGCTTTGCGATATAATATGGTTCATACAGGATTGTACACTCAAACCACATTATAACAAAGTTGCATCTTACACGAAAATAAGTTCATTGTATACGAAAATTCGTTATGAAGATATGTTCCTCATGCTATACCGATTGCAATTTTTTTTTCATTTCCTTCATTATAACCGATATTTCATTATATCCGGGTTCCTTATATTGAGGTTTGAGTGTAGTGCGATAAGATATCCTACTGTGCCCCGCTTGCGGTGCACCGTCAAATCGAGGGAGAGAGAGTGCCTTCCTCTTGCACGAGGGAAAGAGAGAAGCCGTACACAGGCAAGAGGGGGAGGGCAGGTGAGCGAGCCGGAGAGTGCAAAGCAGGTGGGTGTTTCTCCTCCAATCCGACTTTTCCATTTTTCTGTGCTATCCTCTGCCGTTTTGTTACTGTTTCAGTAGGGGCCAGACAACTGGTATCGCCAGATATAAAGCCCCTCGAGTCCTTTTGCGACTTCCCTAAGGTAACAGCTCATGTGCCATAGAATCACGCACAAAATTGTAGGACATACCAAGGGGGTTGAGGTAAAATTCGCTAGAGTGGAGAAGGCGCTGCTCACGTAAAGCGGCGCACAGCCATCTTGCCATCAGCAAAAAGCACGCCTCCCGCAACGCATTTATAATCAATTATTAGATGTAGATAAATAAATAAATTATATATATATATATATATATATATATCTGTGTGTGTGTGTGTGAGTGTGTGTGTGGTGTGCGTGCACGTGCGTGCGTGTGTATTCTGATAGATCATTTTCTCAATTGTACTGTCCACTTCCCAATACTGCATAAGCATATGCAAGCCATCAGCAGCCAGCTTGTGCTTAAATACAGTCTAGTAGGTTTCGTATTTCCCGACTCAGTCTAACACTAGCTAGTAAATAATTTAAAAGTATACGGAAAAAGTTGGTTACGTCCTCTAGATGTCTCCCCCTTATCCGTTAATATATATACTTACCACTATTCAAATCCAAAAATACTTCTTTTTAATTAAACAAAAGGTAATTTCATAAAACTTTCTGAGTTTGTATACAGTAAATGATGCTAATAAATCTGCTATTGAACATATTTTTCATAGGAGCTCCTCAATGCTGAACTTATGACCAAACATGAGCAGAAATGAACATTTCTGCAACTTTGTTGCCACCAGTATACGCTAACTTTGTTTTGCATTATAAACGTTTCATTATCTTTAGTCTACAGTAAATCTTTCTACCAATACAATAATACTAACTTTCACATTTTGCTGAACGTTATTTTTCAATGATAAAATTCTCTACATGGTTTATGTTGTCAGTATTCAAGGTCAAATAAAAAACTGACGAATGCGTAAAGGTACATAAAATCTACTTTACGTAAAAGTCCTACAATTGTTTTAAAGGTAAAAATTTGTTCTAACTTAGATTAGGAAGAGCGAACTGTCCAATATGTTTTAGGAGCAACAATTTCGAGCTTTCAGAAAAAAATTCACATGAGGCTTACAGTACAGGAAAAACTTTTTCGCAAAAATATTTCGGAGGATAACTTTTCACTTTAGATAGATAATCCTGAATTTTTTTCAAGCGAATCTCAGATAGTCGAGTGCCTACGCCCGAACAGTCGGCGTTGAATTACCCAAATGTGAATAAATAAAACAACAAAATAAATTAAATACATACGCCTTTCGTCCCACTCGAATCACGCAGGCAGAGATCATGGGACTTCCGATACTAGTACAAGACAAATTACATTATGTCTTACTTATGATATCTGAACAGCCAGAGATGCCCTTGGGACATCTACAAATTTCCATAGGGGACACCCAGAGAACATTCCCGGGACGTCTGCGTATTCTTGGAGGAAGCACTCTCAAGTTCAAACTGTTCAGCATCACTGAGTGGAATGTGTTAGGGTCAGTCTGTGTCTGCACACACCCTGTACCAGTGGGCACGCACTCCAGGCTGGCGTCATGAGCACCATCCTTCCAGTCCATCGCTTATCAAGCCTCACGAACCATCAAGAGCAGTGTACCCTCGGCCAGCACTAACTCCCGCTCATCTTTGCTCCTTTTTTTGTAACAACTGCACAGCATTGGAACCACCATGCAACATTCGGACACACATTGATTCGAGGCTGCTAGAGAATCTCTTCTTCATTGTAATCGAACCGATCTATGATATAGCAGCCCAGCTGGGGCCTTTGAGGTATCAAGAAATTAATGACATAAATGAGACGAACAGCCAGTGAACTGCACCCCTTCGAGGGTACCGCTGAGTGTGATTGAACGGGAGTATTTCTTAAGTCGGGGAGGCGATCCAGGCAGCGCCTTTCCAGCCTTTCATCTACAGATATATTCATTAAAGAAAAACTTAAGTAAATTGATATAACTACAAACTTAGGGGAGATACATGGTCGGGTTAAACTGAAAAATCTAATTCAAGACTCACCGGACTTGCGCCTCGAAAACCGTCCCGGTGGCTCTGAAAATCGAGAGATAGAGAGTTCATGAGCGCCACATATGCAAGCACTGCATTACTCAGCTGCAGGCAACACCTCAAAACGAGTATGCTTCAATTCGCAAAATTTTTCTAGAGACCTTATGGTGCACATGTCCACTGAAGTTTTTAAAAGCATTCTTGCACACAGTTGACAAGTGCGTTCTTGTAAGCTCGAAAGGTTAATGAAAGCTTGCTACAACAAAATATGACACAGTAACAGTAACACATGCTTTCCGGTACACTTCTCTTTCCTTTTTAGGAACAAGTTTCAAAACACGTTGGCAGCTGAAACTAAAGTGTAATCATTACAAATATACGTAAGAAAAATTGGTCGAGTTAGCACTTGACCTGTTAAAATTCACTGTAATGCAACCCATTTCTTCGTTGTTTTGCAAGGGTGGAGCTAGCGGAGCTGTCACACCCTCTAAATTTAAATCCAAAAGGAGCATGCATAAGGCTGCGATGAAATAACGTTTCTCAAACCACCGAGAACAAAGAACCCCTTCCCGAGACATGCATACTACGACCAGTTCCTGAAAGTTTAAAAAAAAAGCGAAAAACTAAGTCGTGTGACACGTACTGCAGTGAAAAATGGTAGACACCAGAAACAACACACCGCAGCCAAACAAAAGCTGCCACAGACACGCCAAAGTAACGGAATATATTTGTGTATGGCTCGGTGCTGTTGCAAGCTAGGTAGCTGGAAACTGTACACTTTATGCATTGATGCACACAAAAGCGTAGGCGTGCACAGCATTCGACTTCAGAGAGGGGGGGGGGCGAAGGTTCGCCGCAGCAGCCCCCTCCCTACTAAGTCAATGTATAGGGCAGACATCACGCCCCCTACCTATTAATTAGGTTAATGTATGAGCCAGACTTCACGACCCCTCCTTATGAAGCCATTGTATGGGGCAGACTGTGCCCCCTTAATTATTAAATCATCAAACGGGGCAGACATCACGACCCTTCTCCTCCCTAATTAAGTCAATGTGTGGAACACACTTTGCATGCCCCTCCCATTATTTAGTCAATGTATGGGAATGTATGTATTATGTATTATTATATGTATTATTATATGTATTATTATTACTATATGTATTATATGCATTCTTATATGTATTATATATGTATTATTGTATGTATTATGTATTATTATGTATGGGAATGTATTTATGTATGTATGGGAATGTATGTATGTAGTCAATGTATGTATTCGCACCCCATCCCTATTAAGGCAATGTATGATGCCAACTTCGTACTCTTCCCTATTAATTGCGTCAATGTATAGGGCAGACTTTGTACCCCCCCCTCTTAATTACAAGCCCCCCCCCCCCGCCCCTCTCGTGCGCACACCTACGCACAAAATCACCGGGACCATAACAATCCTCGTCTTGTACACAGATGCACAGCCCGCATTGCAGTCAGCCCCTGCTTCCATACAAATCTCGCTCAGCTTCCCCTCCTGCACACAGCTAAAGTTCCTCGCAAGCGTGACAGAGGGCTTGGCGACCCTGCGTTAGGCGCACAGCGCAGCAGCCGACGTTGTTGCTGGTCTTACGACAGTGGCGCCCTCCCTGACACCCGCCGACGTGACAGACGCAGAGCCAGACATGAGCGCGCGCAGGAAACGGAAATGAGCGTCGCCACCGGGACAGCCTTCGACGACCGGAGCCACGACTGGCCCGCGCGTACTTACTGAGTGAGCAACGAGGTCGCGTGACGCGGAAGAGAGAAACGTTAAGAACGGCGGTGCTTACGTTTTTTCCCTGTCGTGGATGACAGAAAAAGAGAAAAACAGACAAGCGGTCAGATCACAGAATGCGCGTAGCAGATGACCGCGGTCCCGGAGGACAGGCGAGGCGTCGTACCTCTCTTCTCCGGGGTTCTCTTGTCTGTCAAGGCCGCAGCGGATGAGGCGGACAAGAAGAGAGGAGGGTGAGCCAGCGGTCGACAAAACGGGCCCTACGGGCCACGGGCTCACCTTTGGACATGACGGAGCGCCTCGTCTTCCTCTGTACCCATACACTCAACAGCGGGAGCAGTTCGCTTTTACTCGGCGCGCCGAGCGAGCGGAACGGGCCATGTCTGGCGAAGAATGGGAGCGGCTGTCGCAACCCGCCTGATGAAGAGCCTGCGCTACGTCGCTGCGAAGTTAGCGTGGACGAAAAAAATAAAATAAAAAGAAAACCGACGACAACTTGACGCGAGGGCGGTTCAGGTGTTTTCGCCGCACAGAGCTTCCGCCACTATCGATTACCGAATGGGAACTGTCGGCAGGTTGGTGCCCACTAGATGGATAATTATTAGCATTGCGGCTGCTCTTCTTGAAGAGTACAGCGGGCTCCGGCTGAGTTTTGTGACAACTGTTGGCAATAAAATACACAATATCTGGGGTTTTACGTCCCAAAACCACAATATAGAAGATTACGAGGGACACCATATACACGGAATACAGAAATCTAAATCGCCTGGTGTTTTATTTTTTTTAACATGTATACTGACATCGCCACAGTACACGGGTCACTATACCGTTTCGCCTGTACCGAAATGCGACCGCCCCGGTAGGAATCGAACCCGCTACCTTCGGTTCTCGGTAACCCCTGCCCACCATGGCTGACTAACTGGGAACCAGGAGTCGCAGGTTGTGTGACACGGAATGCCACCATGTGCGTGCACCGTCAGATGCTCCTGTCTAAATGCGGCAATCATTAAATTCCTTCCTACTCGCATTAAGAGAACCTCCCACCGCGTCAACTTGCGTTGCCCGCCCTAACTAATCCATCTCACATAAACATACCTCAACCAAACTATGTACCGTTTAGCGCTGCTGTAAAATAGCATATAACGCGTTATAGTGGTGTAGCGATAGGGGTGTCCTCCAAGTGTCCACTGCAATTATCTAGGGTAACACCGCTTCAAAAATGAAACACTATATAGGCACTACTCAAATATTATTTGCGAGGAATAAGGTCATCAGCGGACTACTCGGGTCATGTGTCTAGAACCAACAAGCAAACGCATTGCCAGCATCGATTGTTTAATAGCAACGCCTCGCCAACAATGGCGCATGTCCACTGTCAAGGATAATCATATTTCCTTTATTTTTTTTTTATTCACATACCCGGTAAGGAAATGTACAAGCGCACGTTCTAACACAAGTCCATAACTACAACCCCGAATCAAGATCGCAGCAATGGTGAAGCCAACCCAAGTGTTGTATCGTCATAGAAGGCAGAAGAACGCTTATATAGGACTGTGATATTTGTGTTACAGCAGAACAAGCGTGATATCAGTTCAAGGCAACGTGGATGTCTAAAGATATGTATGACGCTGTTGAACGAGGAACTTCGCCGAAACCAACGTTTTGACAAAGCCGAGTCGTATTTATAAGTGTACTCTACGACTGCGTGGTTAAGGTTTATAAACAAACAGAACGATTAAACAGAGCTTCGCTCACGCTCATATAGGAGCTGAAGGAAGATTGTAGCAATCCAGAAGCATTCGCCAAAAGAGCGTGAAGTGCACCCTTCTGAAAACTCAAAATTACGCCGGATTCGAGACAAATTGTTATACCACAAAACTAATGAAAAGTGGAGAGATCAAATGATAACTGAACAGGCGAGCTTCGTGGATGACGACGGCAATGATGGCGGTGGTTGTGGTCACCATTTATGGCGCTCGTATCTACAAAAGGGTATCGGTGAAAAACCATGCGGCAGGAGGCAGCTCACAAGATTCTCCCGCTACGACAAATAGAGAGTTCAAAACAAAAACAACAATATCGTATAAAACAATTTTATGATATTGTTTGATATTTGATATTGTGATATTTTATGATATTGTATTTTATAATATTGCCCCGCTGAATTCGTCATCTCGAATGTCTACAGACATTGTTCATGTCTCCCGACTTAAGCTCTACCACTCGGCAACATCATAGAAAGCACCGAGATTGTGCTTTTGCACCCGGGGGTCACGTTACGAGACTACATAACGCTGAAGAATCAAAACAGACAGCGAGAAAGACGACGTGATTCTGGGATGTGGGGCATGCTCTGGCTTGCCATCTCGGCTTAGGCTTGGCGAAATATATCTTAGCTGTAACCTCATTTCTCGGTGTACCCTCCCATAGCAGGCAGTTACATTAATTGACAGATTTGCATGAAAGAGTCGGCTAAACAGACAGCATCTCCGGCTGCAACGATCGCAACATGGCTAATGACAATGATAATTATTACGCCTCTATCATACTGAAATACGACTTCAGTTCCTATATATATATATATATATATATATATATATATATATATATATATATATATATATATATATATATATATATATATATATATATATATATATATATTGTGGCTTATGAAATAAAGGGTTAGGGTTGGCTTAGAGATTTTATCTCTGAGCCCCGCCGTGGTGGTCTAGTGGCTAAGGTACTCGGGTGCTGACCCGCAGGTCGCGGGTTCGATTCCCGGCTGCGGCGGCTGCATTTCCGATGGAGGCGGAAATGTTGTAGGCCCGTGTGCTCAGATTTGAGCGCACGTTAAAGAACCCCAGGTGGTCGAAATTTCCGGAGCCCTCCACTACGGCATCTCTCATAATCATATGGTGGTTTTGGGACGTTAAACCCCACAAATCAGATTTTATCTCTGCTTTTTCTGAATGCAAAATAACAAAAAAAGTTGCTGCTGTTTAGATGTGCAGGTTTTCGCCATGCAATAAAGGGTTAAATATATATCTCTAAATATGCCCAGAAATCATAAGGTATAATAGAAATGAGCCATTTCCTCACTGGCAATCATAATTACCTTTATACAGGCTAGTTGGGAAAAACAGGCAACATAGGGAAAAAGGACAGACTAGACAGACGCCAACTAGCCGAAGCTTCCACACTCATAATTAACTTTTTTTTTTCTGTGGCGGCAGACTGCTTAGGATGAGTAGAGACATTCAATACAGCTGTAATTATGCAAATCAGAATAATTAGCTCTTTAATTGGAGAAGACAGGCAGTCGGGTCAAATGAACAAATTTAGATTCCTCCTGCGGTAGGCTATCCACCGTTTCAGGTTTCCTAAAAATGGCCTCTCGTAATTTTCGCGTAGCGACAAAAAATCCGACCAATTCCACCAGCGAAATCGAAACCTATGCGCCGAAGAGCGCGATTGACGTGTATCTTATAGGAGAAAACGAGAATGACGTCACTGTTTCCGAAAACGACTGCAGTGGTGCTGGCTGTGCATTGGGTAACCCAGAGTGCGTCGTGTGCAGTATCATGACAAGCGAAGCCCTTACACCCACGAGCCGATATACAACTGGATGATCAATATGATGACGCTGTCAATATGATGATGATGATGATATGATGACGAAAGCATAGCAGTAGCGCCTTTCCACATTTCTGTTTCGATTTCGCCGGAGAAATAGGGTCAGATTTCATCAGTGCACAAAAATTACCGATAACTTTTTAGGAATCTGAAATGTCAGAGCCTTATCGGAGGGATAATTTCAATTCTCCCGTTTCAGCCAACCGCCCGTGTCGTTCAATTAAAAAGCTAATGAGTCAAATTTCAATTGTTAATCCAATGGATAATGCATACTGTTAACATAGATGTCCGCCTCCACAGAAAGAAAAAGGTGGTAGTGACAACAGCGAGAAAATATCGCAATTCGGCAAATATACAGTACACAGCCCCAGAGGCAACGTCAAGAACGCAGTTTGTTAATGCTAATGCTTACCGCAAGTCGACAAGAGTAGATTAGCAATGCGTGAAATTCTTAAACATTGTCCTAGTATAAGTAAACTGTATGTACGTCAATTTAGGCCTTTAAATTTATACCTGTCAAAGGCGTTTAATTGAATAATTCCATATGAGCACGGACATATACGCTTGAATGTGTCCAAACGTAGATAATGAGGGAAATTTAAACCTGGCTACATCTAACCACGTATTTGTACGTTCCAATTCGTTTTAAAGATATCCGGTAACATAGAGTGCAATACGTATACATAATGTAGATAGCTTGCACATGACGTCATTGCTCCATCTCACCAACATGGCGGTCTTGATGACGTAAAAGCAGAATAATCGCATCGCGCCTAGTCTACTTCCCTACGATAACGATGTGGCCGGAATTTTATTCGCCCCCGTCAGTCAATAATGGGAGAAATTGCAAGTGATACAAGGATAACACCAATACGTGACATCACATACCCTACGTGTGTCATGCGGTTCACCGACGTAGCGGTTTGAATGATATCAGCGCAAGCCATCTATCTTTACGATGCGATGAACCGAGCCTTTCTAAAGGCATGCCTCAATACTGGCCATACAGCGAATAAAAACCCGCGTCCTGACGCTCTGCGTCCGCGTAATGCAATTATTCAGTTTACAAAAGCTTATCATTCGAAGAGCCAGAACAGCTGCGATTGAATAAACACGATGCCCCCGCCAACGATAACGCAATCGAAAGGACCACCACGCGGTTTATTTTTTGTTTTGTTTTTTTTTTTCAATTATACGCTGTCAATCCGAGGTCGTCCAGGACACCGATCGAGAAAAAGGAATAACGGTAACAAACAAGACGGCAGATGGCGATCGGAACTTTACTGCGATGAATTCCTGTTATCATTGCAGCCTCTAGGAAGGCAAGGGAAAAAATGAAATCAAATAGGGCCATGGCTTCGTGAGAGAGACACGAGGATGCGGAATTCAATCGGCCTTTAGAAAGTTATCACTGTTTGCAGAGATGGGTACGTATGCGTCATACAAAAGAACTTTTTGGAGCCCAACGATCTAAAATCGAAATATGTATGTATGAAATATGTATGTATGTATGTATGTATGTGTGCATGCATGAATGTATGTATTAATGCATGCATGTATGTATGTATGTATGTATGTATGTATGTATGTATGTATGTATGTATGTATGTATGTATGTATGTATGTATGTATGTATGTATGTATGTATGTATGTATGTATGCATGCATGCATGCATGCATGCATGTTTGTTTGTATGGATGTGGTGCGCGCGCGCGATGCAACGCTGAACTCATCCGCATTCAGGCAAGTTAGAGCTGTGTTAAAGACAAGAGACGTGAAGGCAACGTGTTTTTCTTTTTTGGTGCGAAGCAGTTCATGCACAAGCCTCCTCCTCTGTCGCGCTGTAGCCGCCGCTGACGACGATGCCGATAACAATGAAGGAAAAGCGCGTAGCAGACCACATACTCTTTCTGCCATCACGGCAATTCATAGCACATGCAAGGTACACTGCCCACTATACGCCATGACGTTGACGACCATGAAGGTGAGGACGATGAGGATCACGGACAATGACTGACTTGTGCAGTAGATGACGCATCGATACACTCTACGATGTATTTCGCATGACTAGAAACAATCGGCCATCCACCAAAGGAGCTTGCCCAGACCTCGTCTTTGCCAACTTAGCCAAGTCTAAATTGGATACCACAAAGAAGTAATAATGAAAGCAAAACGAAATTCACAACTCGACAAAACATACCGGTTATTACCAATAAGCATTGTTTATAACTGCACACCGCTTGGCACTCAATTACATGCGTGACAAAACATACCGGTTATTACCAATAAGCATTGTTTATAACTGCACACCGCTTGGCACTCAATTACATGCGTGAGTGGTCAATATGTCACGGGTTATTTACGCTATCATCGAACCGATCACACTCATCAACCTCCACTTCGTGGATGTGCCATTTTTTTTGTTCCGTTTTCCACAGTGTTAAAGCTCTTTAACCCAGAAATTTAAGCATGGGCACACGCATGTCTAAACTAGAAATCGATCACTTCACGTTTGTAATATATACAGAACAAAAGTATTAAAGGTAGCAGACAAGAAAGCCGAGGAAAGTACAGGGGACGTTATTAGAAGTAATTACGCTGTAAATGTGAAGAAGAATGCCCACAAGACGAAAGCATCTCGCCCCTGGCAGGGACCGAACCCGCGACCTTTGAATAACGCGTCCGATGCTCTGAGCTACAGCGGTGGTTTTCCCCCTGTCCGCTTTGCGGGGTAATTGATTGATATGTGGAGTTTAACGTCCCAAAACCACCATATGATTATGAGAGGCGCCATAGTGGAGGGCTCCGGAAATTTCGACCACCTGGGGTTCTTTAACGTGCACCCAAATCTGGCACACGGGCCTACAACATTTCCGCCTCCATCGGAAATGCAGCCGCCGCAGCCGGGATTCGAACCCGCGCCCTGCGGGTCAGCAGCCGAGTACTTTACCCACTAGACCACCGCGGCGGGGCACCGCTTTGCGGGATATATATGTGCGCTTATACGTGGGAGTGGCTTTCTTGTGTGTTAATTTCAATTAATGTTGTCTCTAAGAAAGAAAACGAACGTCCTTAAAATTCCCCTCGTTTCGTAACACCAGCAAACATTAACATTCGAATTTCGGTTTTGAGGTCAAGTATGCTAGTATTCGGTATTCGGGGGCGTGAGGGAACATAAGTAGTAGCAGCCTGTGTGCTGAACGCCCTTATGTGGATTTCTAAGCCGTCCCTACTTCGTTCCCAATCAGCGAGCGTATTACAGTTCCATACAAGTTGCACTTTATACAGCTTATTTTACTAGGGCTTTAATCTATCGCTTGGAAGAACCACGTTTAGGTGTTTTCTTTTTCTTTTCAAGTACGAATGCTCCGCAAAAGTCTAGTGCTGAAATGGCAAATCGAAGCTGACAGCAGAGAGGGATATATATGTATTGCAGCCTTCTATGGAGACAGGGAAAGAAAGAAAAAAATACCGTACCAAAGTCTCCGTAATTCTGCCGTTTTCGGCGCGACGTCTACGCTTCTGACGTCATCGCCGGTGCGGTAAATTTCGTCGCACTTATTGCACCACTTCTTAAAGCGGGCTTTCAATCAATCTGCGGCCTGTAACGCGTCTTCGTCAGCTTTAGTTCCGTTTCGGTATAATATATAGTTAGGGAGTTCGGCTGCCGAGGAGCGCAGTTCGTTATTAAAGCTGACGAGGGCTAGGCGGGAAACTTGTTATACGCGCCGTAGCTGCATGTCGGCCAGAGTGACAGGTTCGGTAAATTCTTCCCAACAGGGCCCACGCACGCGCAAAGGAAAAAAAAAAGTCGCTATTCTGTAACATTAAGACATACATGCTCCATTGAAGATATAAAATGTATGTGTGAAGGGGGGATCTCTATATCTTCTCATTACCCGGCGTACTCTTACACCTGGCATTCCGGCTGTCAGTGCAGAGCGATAAATGTCCGTTTTTTTCGCGTCGCCTATAGACGGCGGCGCAGGCTAAATAAACCAAGCGCGCGAACGGTACGACTCGAGAATGTTCGAAATGCGAGCGAAAATGTTGACGCGCATGCGCCCGAAGTGGGTGACGGTTGGAAAAATTCCGAGCACCGATTTTTAAAACGGCGCAGCCCGTCCAAATGCGTGTGTGTGAGTGAGTGAGTGTACGTGACAACGTAGCGGCTTGTACGTGTTTTGTATACTGAACGACGTTCGATTAAAGAAACACTAAATATAAATGCGGATTTTTTCGCGCTGGTAATTACCCCATTACAATACTAACTACAGTAATTATTTTACGTAGTGATTGCTTTCACGATAGTCAGGCTGCAGGAACTGAAGCTTCTTTTGCCGCCTCCCAATTTCTAAGCCACTGTATAACGGTAGTTATAGCACGAGAACAAAACGACGACACAGAGACAAGAAAGACACGAAGGACACGACGTGTTCTTCGTGTCCTTCTTGTCTCTGTGTCGTTGTTTTGTTCTTGCGTTATAACTACCGTCATGCCATACCAACTAGCCCGAGTTGCCACACCATTGTATAAGTTTCGATAGAAAATAAACGCACTGATTCATTGATTAATTGATTGATACCAAGAAGAGCCTGGTAAGCGTGAAAATTTGCAAAACAAAGCACAGGTGTGTGTGTTGGAGGGGGGGGGTGAGGGGGAGTGGCGACGCTATCCTAAAGTTCATGTGCAAAGCTACCCTGATGGGGCAACGTGAGGCAAGAAGTCGCCACGATAAAGGTTACGTTCACATAACAGCAACTCGCCGACAAGCCCTCAATCACGGGAGCATAACTTAATCGTAAATGGCGCGTATACACAAATGCGTGTGTTACCAGTGCAACTTCGGGGGCCACACATCTGCAAGCTCGCCGGCGCCAGGTTATTCGCGCCGTCGCCGTGATTCGTATCCGATTACGGAACGATTGTGCTTCCGAATTCTTGTCGTTCCTGTCGTAGGAATTGTTCTTCCTCGGGGAAGAGGAATTTCTACGGCAGTGGTCATGTCGTTTTCGGTCGGTGTTCTATGAACGGTTGTGACTGGTTTTTCACCAGGCCTGGTTCCCATAACCATACCATCAGAGAGTGGTTACCACACGTGTGTGTGTATGTGCGCGCGTGTGTGTGTGTGTGTGTGTGTGTGTGTGTGTGTGTGTGTGTGTGTGTGTGTGTGTGTGTGTGTGTGCGTGTCCCGGTATCCATGGGTTGTATATAAAACTTCCATGTCATCATCATCACCATCATCATCATCAGCCTGACTACGTCCACTGCAGGACAAGTGCCTCTCCCATGTTCTACCAGTCCACTCGGTTCTGTGCTAGCTGCTGCCATTTTATACCCACAAACTTCTTAATATCATCAGCCCATGTAACTTTCTGCATTAACGTTTAACGCTAGAGCCTTAACTAGTGAGGCAAGTCTAGCTGTACTATTCGAGGAGCTAGAGGGTGTTAAATGGGATGTAATAGGGCTCAGTGAGGTTAGGAGGACAGATGACGTCTATACGATGCTACAGAATGGGCACGTCTTGTGCTATCGTGGCTTGATGGCTGACAGAAGAGAACTAAGTGTGGGAGTCCTTATCCACAGAAACAGCTGGCAACATAGATGAATACTATGCATTAATGCCATGTCATCACTATACAATTATGTATATGGGACGACTGCCAGTTGGGCATGTTGGTATAAGTTCATGATGAAACAAGCGACAATGAGCACAAACACTCAAAAATAACACAGAAAAGCGGTTGTCCTGTGTTCTTTCTAACGTTCTTACTTATTGGTGCTTGCTTCATTATGTAAATAGCTTGCGCCATAATATCTGATGTATACATATATACTTGCATGCTCGTTAAGTAATATATATTTTGTATATACATCGTCATGCGAATTGTGTACAGCGTCATAAGTGTCTCGGTGTGTGTTAATCCTATAGCAGCACATGTTACGGACTTTCTGTGGAATTGGACATTTTTGTGTTAACGTCTCACGTACTTTGTGCTTAGTCGTTTGTGTGCGTTCATTGCCGTACCTAATGTTTGGACACTGCTTTTCCCACTGTTTGTTCCGCACCACGACGGCATAAGTTTTTATTATTATTATTATTCTAGACATACGGCAGGGCTCAGAGCTTAAACGAGCGAAGTAAATGGAGTGTTGAGCTTTTTTTTTTTCTATTCGTACTGGCACTCCACAAGCGACGCCAACTTTCATCTGATCGGACACGATGCGGCTGAAACGTATACAAATACAGGGTCGCCGCGGCCACAAGCGCACTTGGAATTGTTCGCTTCTGAAAGCTATATTTCTGATCCCAAAGAAAACAACGCTGTGGTGAATAGTCAGCTGACCTTCACGCACCCGACATCACAGAAAACACACGCGCTGAAACTATTCTGTATAGTTATCACAACCACACGAAGCTGCCGGTGGAGTTTAAAAGGCCATTCCCATCACATGCCAGTGCACGGAGACAACAGCGGCTCATACCGCCTTGGCTGCAGCTATAAGTTCCAGCTCCCAATATGAGAGCTTGTACGTGATGCCAAGGACGCACAACGTGCCTCCAACATGGCGGCCTAGATGACGTCACGGCGGTGTAATCACGCGGTGATTAACCTACTTCAATGCGATCGCGAAGTCACTGGAAGGTTTATAATAATAACTTTCATAACATTATTATTATTATTATTATTATTATTATTTGCAGGGCTTCACTTTGCAAAACCGCCATATGATTATGAGAGACGCCGTAGTGGAGGTCTCCGGCAATTTCAACCTGTTCTTTTCAACGTGTTCTTTTAACGTACACTGACATGACACAGTAAAAAAGAAAGAAAGAAAGAAAGAAAGAAAGAAAGAAGAAAGAAAGAAAGAAAGAAAGAAGAAAGAAGTGGTACGTCAGATAAGCATATTCCAAGCGTCTCACACCCTCATTCACGTTCACGTGATTCAAGTCGTCCATTCATCCACCCACAGGGGATTCCGTCCAGCTACCGACTTTCGAAATAGTTTTAGTAGCTAATCTGAACATAAGAGCGCTGCTAATAGACAGGAACTGCGACCTCAGTTGAGCTGTTCGCAGTGCAGTGTGGGGGGTTGCTGGCACCCCCTGTAAAGTTGTTTGCGCTGCGTGGCTCACGTGTCTCGCGCAGAAGCCGCACTTCGGGGTCACAACTATTGAGCGGTAGGTGGCGTTGTGTTCGCGAGCGTAGATCATCACTGTCATCGTGATCGCTGTTAGATCGGTAGCGCCGGAGGTGACCACTGGCGGCAAGCCTTGGTGGCGGCAGAGAGAGTTGAATGAGTCTCTTCGGCTGGTGGCGTTTGGCCAACACCACCTGTTGGTTTGGCGCGAACGGTTGTCTCTCGAGTGGGACCCCGGTGCACGGCACCGCGGGTCATCTGCCGGGGGCCCATGTGGTGAGGCAGGCGTTGGCGACACCGTGTTGTTTGTCATGTTGTTGAGTGTTGTGTGTGTAAGGTTGCTTTAGCGTGTTGATCACAATTGATGTGTAATTATTCGGCTGACGATATCGTCGATCAAAGAGTAGTTAAATACATGTGTGTTGTTTGACGATAGTTATAGCGCGAGTACAGAACGACGACACAGAGACGAGAAGGGCACGAAGGACATAGCGCTCGTGTCCTTCTTGTCTCTGTGTCGTCGTACTGTTGTCGCGCTATAACTAACGTCATGTCATACCAACTAGCCCAAGCTACCACACTTTCAAGTGTGTTGTTTGGCTTGTTCCGATCGTGTCTACTGGGTCCGTTCACTCCAATAACGTGGTGCTCGCGTCGCACATCGAGACACCACAGCA
This sequence comes from Rhipicephalus annulatus, assembly GCA_013436015.1. Classification (NCBI taxonomy): domain Eukaryota; kingdom Metazoa; phylum Arthropoda; class Arachnida; order Ixodida; family Ixodidae; genus Rhipicephalus; species Rhipicephalus annulatus. Next base: position 64,790 of record WOVY01006530.1, read on the forward strand.
AGTTACACGAAAAAGGCAATGAACGAACATTTTCATCCAGTATGGAAATGTCGAAGAATGATATACACCCAAAACTCGAAAACCGCAAGAACAGAAGCCCGACCGAGTTATTTAGGGCTTCTTTTTTTTTTCGGGATAAGCCAGAGTATATATGATACCAAAGAAGACTTAAGCCACAGTTACAGCACACTGACCAACCCTCCAGGACAGTTCCAACACACACAGAGACAGACTGAGTCGTCACTCAAGTGAGTTGCAGCAGGGTGGCCACGGTTGAAGGGGCCTCAAGTATACACCGTAAAACCAACAAATATGAAAACTAAAACTGGATTTGCAAATACCAGTAGGCGAAACGGTGTTTACGTCACCGATTATTTTCTCCGCTAGCGCCACCATGCAAATGTCGACCACGAGAAGTATGTCGCAACTCGCACTGGGCGCGACTGCATACCTGCCTGCAGGCGTCACGAAATTCGAAGAACAACGCCGACAAGCGGTCTTCGTCGTACCTTAAGGGCGGCGCTCCTCTTTCGGCGCAAATAAGAAACCTATACATTCACGCGTCGCCGACACCAAGCGTATGCGTACACGTATTCGGGCGCAAATATTTGGCCTTCCAGCCCAGCTGTCGAGTTGTAACTGTACGCCGCTGCGCGCGGGCAAGCCACGTCCCAGCGAGATGTGTACGCGGTGTACAAACACTGTACAAACACGGAGTGAAAAGAGAAAGCGCCGACGGATACGCTTCGTGGCAGATGATGAGCTGCTGCCACACTCTTTGCTTTTTTGAGGGGCGTGTTTCTGCGAGCGACACACACATATATATATATATATACACACGCACGGACGAAGCAAACGAGATACGCCCTGAAGTACGTGTTGCGCAGCGACGAAAAGGGACGCCACGTGGCATGCCCTCGCGCGTTGCGCCAGTTGGCAGTGACCGAATTTCGCGCGTCTTTAGCAACCAACACCACCACCCCCCTTCCTTACCCAACCCCCTCACTCCGTCCCGTTTGTAGTTATACGGGAGTCGCGTCGTCTTTCAAACGATGCAGAAACGGGACACCCAGAGAATAAATAGTTCGCATAAAAACGCAGGCGCCGACTTCCGACTGGTGTTTTGGTTGCGCGAACGCGAAATATACGGGGTGTCCCATGGCTAACTTGGACCAAGATTTCTTTCAAAAACCGTCTTTTCTAAGACAGTCCTATACCTGTTGTATATCCGTGGTTGACCTGTGTACGTGCCCGTGTTTCTTTCATGAGTAGGCATTGATTAACTATTCAGCTTTAATTAGACACCTTTCTTACTAATGCTCGAATCGGCAAAATTTACATTTTATCTTGTACCACGCCTCAAATAACCCCAGAATCAATCGTTTATTCTTTTTTTAATTTCTCTATTGTTTTTTTTTCAAGAATACAAAGAAGGCAGTTTTTTTTTTGTAGATAAAATTACAGGTTGCAAGCACAACTAACACCGTTTACAACAGAATTAACTTCCGTAGTACGCATGCTCCTTTTTTTTAATCTTGTTCCAAGTTAGCTGTGACACCCTTTATAGTCGGAGATAGCGACAGGACAATGCACGTAATAAACATTGTACAAAAAAGAAGGGCTATAGGGATTACAGGCTTCTGATATGGTGATAACTGCGGATATACGATATCCTAGTAAAGTATCTGCGTTGAGTCAAGCTCCTGTGTTGTGTGGTCAATTCTCGGTGTATATACCGTTTCTGCCGTACTTAAAAAAAAACTGTGTGTACGTACAGCTGGAAAAACTTCGCCATTATGGAATTGCTGGAGTCAGTTTCACCAGGGCCGTCCAGATTAGAGTGCACGCGTGACGTGTGACGTTCGTGGCGACACCTAATGTTCACGTTAATTGGACACCAGGATGACAAAGGCATATTTGGGCTAGTAGGCATGCATTCGCACTTAAAACTTCGTTTACGAGTTAATGATACAGATATCGATATACAAGACGTGGGTATCTCACGATGCCACCGCAAGCACTGCCTAGCTACTTGTTTCTGTAGAAGGTCAGCGAATTTTGCAGTGCGGTCATGACGGGCATGCCGCCAACGGCGACGATGCCAGAAGCGCAACTTCAAGACGATAGAAGATTGTGATTACGCCTCTTCCGGCGTACAATTTAGGTAACTGTCATCTAGGACGAGCGCGGACAGGGACGAGCGCCTGTCCCTTTGCAGATTGAAATTACGCGCTATAGTGGAACAACGGCGCATAGAGTGCGAACGCGATGAGATGCACACGTGAAGACAACAGATGGATAACTAACTCGGACTCCATTATGCCTTCACTTAAGACGACTCAAGAGTTTCCTGTAGATACACTAGAGGCAACTCTGGCCCTGGCGTCTATGGTAGCTGCAACGCACTGCACTTCAGATAGCATGGAAATGATGGGTATAAATGTACACACACTTGGCTAATGTTCCTACTTTCAGCTTCGTTTGGCTTCGCGTGGCTTGGAGTCACTTTGTCACGAAACAACAATCAGCAAATGTTCAGCATGCAGTTGCGTTTCCCCACCTACACCCCTTAGGCCCAACGATTCGAATCTTGTCACGAAGTTGACAACTGTTCCTTCTTTCATTCGAAACAAAACCAAAACGCAGTATAGGAAGCCCATAAGCACAAATACTAAGCAAATCTGTGTACTACCCACAGTTCCCATAGTGGCCAAACGATCGTAGCGCCAGAGTACCCTCTAGTTAACTTTAGGGAAGCCTGTGAGTATAGTGGCGATATGGTGGTGTTATCGATTTTGGTGATCTGTGACGTCACGATGACGTGTTTTTGCGTCACTCTTGGCAACGCTAATGGCCAATTTTCGCGTTGAGTGACGTCATTCCAAGGCCTCACCACACGCACCCGCTGCAGCGCGTGGCTTTTTGACGCGGCGCCGCGCCCTTTTCCTATTGAGAGAGAGGGCGTGTGGCTACGCGAAGCTCCGCACCCGCACTCTCCACCACGAGAGGGCGCAACACCGCTCCAAAAAGCCACGCGCTGACGCGATGCGACGGGTGCGTGTGGTCAGGCCTTTAAGGCTTTCACCCAAACAACTTCGGTGCGATTTCTACGCGCAGGAATGCCTGCCACGGTAGACCGGACGCGCGATGCAGGACGGACGGGAGAAAGGAGACAAGTGTGGACCGTGCACTCCAGATACGCGCGACCAAGCAAACGTCTTCGCAGTACGCTTCACGCTAAGTGCTATTGCGTTTCGTTTTATGCCCCTGACACACGGGCACCCTGAAGTCCTTTAGACAAGGGGACATCTTTCGGAAAGGCGTTCGGGCGCAGTGACACACGACAAAGGAGTAACTCCTTTTCGGCAAAGATCCTTTTCGCAAAAGCAGATCCTGCATCTACTTTTCTTGCAGGAAGGGAGTACTCTCGCATTGATTGATATGTGGGGTTTAACGTCCCAAAACCACTATATGATTATGAGAGACGCCGTAGTGGAGGGCTCCGGAAATTTAGACCACCTGGGGTTCTTTAACGTGCACCCAAATCTGAGTACACGGGCCTACAACATTTCCGCCTCCATCGGAAATGCAGCCGCCGCAGCCGGGATTCGAACCCGCGCCCTGCGGGTCAGCAGCCGAGTACCTTAGCCACTAGACCACCGCGGCGGGGCGACTCTCGCATACAGTGTGCATAATTTATCAATAGAAGAAAACGTGTCGCAACACTGCGGTGCCCTGTCAGTATTTTTTTACGCAGAGAAAATGTTTTCATTTTCAGCAGCAGTGCGATTTGTTGAAAAGTGAAGGCCTATAGTCTGTCCATACTCTCAAACGCCTGCATTACGTCACTAGCGCGATCATGTCAGGGTTGGCAGCGGCAGTTGCTGTGTCGGCGACGTAATATCTTGTAACAATAGAGTCTGCTCAGTCGGTGAAGAATAAACCGCGCGTCCAGCGGACTGAAAAGGAGACCTGGGCGCTGACAAAGCTATGGGAGGACCAGTTGGACGCCTTGCGAGGGCAAAAGCACAACGGTGGAGTGTACCAGGCGATTGCTGAGAGCCTCACCGACGCCGATATTCCGCGTACACGGGCGCAAGTTCACTGCAAAATTGACAACTTGACACAGACATTCAGATAAGACGGTCACTCACGCTACGCGTTGTCGCACGCGTCTCGCTTGCTTGTTTAGTGTGTGTTAAGATCGGGCCTGTAAAACCCGACATGCATGGGCACCTCGCATATTGAGGAACAAAAACAAAAACAGCAAAACACCGACTGTTCATAGTTGCCAGCCGAACTTAGGTTGCTGCTAAAAACGCAAAAAAAAAGCGATAGAAAATTACAGGTATGCGCATTATAAGCCACCAGACAATAAAAAAACGGTTTTATGCTCCGGCGTCGCTGAATGTTATGTACATGCGCAGATTCTTTTTAATATTTCCGCTCTTGTTGCTTCCACAAACAGCGCCATTTTTCTGCAGCGTTCTTCTGAGGCACCACCTAAAGCAGTAGTCCGGTGCCGTGTGTCATCAGTGCCACTCCTTTCTGCAAATGGTCCCCTTAGGCGACAAAAGGGGTTTACTTCAAAGTGCTTTACTTTTGCCCGTGTGTCACGGGTATTAATTATTTTTTTATTTCTTTTATTCGTACGTCCTCCTTCCTCTCGGCGCACTACAGCGACACTTTCAGAAGACGAAAAAATAAGGAAAAGCAACAGCATCGACGCCGCAATACGATCTGTATTCACGAATCTCAACCCCCCCCCCAAAAAAAAGAAAAAGAAAAATCCTAGCGGCGCCGAAAGCACACTCCGGTACTGACCTACTTATCGACGCTTCAAGCAACGCCACGGCCTCGGTTGCCATTAGAGAGACACTCGCGCCGAGTTGCGAGCTTCCCCAGACCCAACGAGCGTTATCGCATCTTCCTCTTGAAAGAGAGAGCTTATAAATGTCCATACTTCCTCGCGGCCACATGCATCGCTCGCTTTCTCTAAAATACACTTCACGCGTATTCGCGACAACTGCTTTCGTATCGACAAGACCGCGTATACTTGATGACCTCAGAGATCGGGATCGCGCCGGAGGCAATGTTCGAAGCTGATTACAGATGTTTCTACCACACACAAGGTTTATGTTAGCACTATAGGCGTACTACCCGTACTTAGATACATAACTTTAATGAGCGGTTTGCTCGTTCCCCTTCATGACGTACGCTAGGTTGTCATGCGCTCTCTATATATGCGCGCGCGCTCTCTCTCTCTTTATATATATATATATATATATATATATATATATATATATATGGTGGGGTGATATTCAATGGATCCGGTGGAAAATGCAGTAGAAAAAGAGGTCGACAAACGTGCGAAAAAACACTAGATTTACTAACGTTTCGGCAGGTGGGCCTGCCTTCGTCGGAGTGAATGGTTACACATGGCACACAGGGCACATATATAAGCCGCTTCTTTGCGTATCACACGGCTAAGTCATTATCAGTAGTATAGGAAACAAGATTATATATCACCAAAGGTATGTGGCTATAGTGCATATACAGCTGAAAACGCGTATCATTATACAATAGTGAATTGGCACGTAGTAGATACCCTACAACTTGTGTGGAATGAAACAGGTCAGCAAAATAACAGACTGCGCAAGCAGTAGCTCACTTGGTCATACGTTCTGCGGGATAATCACAGCCTAAAAACATTCAGTAAGCCTTTAAAAAAAGAAGTTTAGAGAGATAAACAAAATCACAAAGCAGGCAGAGCAAAATGAATGCGAGTAAATGGTGAAGCGACAAAGGCCACCTACATTATGTATGTAATATTTGACAATAGGCCAACATCGTGCGAAGAATATACACTTGTCTGTAAAACAAAAAAGCGATTTACTAAGGCAATATGCAAGTAAGCGTACCCGGGCTCTCGTTCATGCCGGCCGATAGTGTTTTGAATTTATGAATTAAAAATGACTCTTTTACTTCGCGTTCATGGTGTGATTTAAAACCCGATTCCAGTATTGTAGCTATCATGTTACTGAATGAATGACCTGCCTCGGTGACATGCCTTGAAATCGGTAAGTTAGGAAGGGCATGCACATGAGCTTTATGATTATTGAAACGGTATCGAAAAGCAGTTTCAGTATGACCTATGTATTGTACATGACAGATTGAGCATTCTAGCAAATATACGACATTTGCAGTATCACAAGTAAAACTGCCCTTAATTTTGAACTTGAAGTTCGTCGCAGTGCTGGCTGCCAGTGTTGTTGTCGTCATGTGTGCACACACTTTACAGCGGGGCTTTTTACGAGGACGGCAACCAAGCGTCTGGTCGTTATTGCTCTGTCTGGTTTTAGAGGAAGTTAATAAATCTCGCAAATTTTTGCCTCGTCTGTACACAACACGTAGTGGTTCTGGAAACGCTTTTGCAAGGCGTTCGCTCTGCATAAGTATGTTGTGGTGTTTACGGAAAATAGATGCGACGTTAGGTGCCGATGCGTTATGGGTTAAAACCAGGTTAACCTGTGAATGACTTTTAGGATTTTTATTGGGGATGCAGAGTGCGCTACGGTCTTGTGCGTCGGCACGCCTTACTGCATCATCGACTAACTTGGGCGGATATTTCTGTTTAAGAAGTGCAGTGCGTAGCTGGTTACAGTTATTATCAAAGTCAGATTGCTCAGAGCAAATTCGCTTAAAGCGTAAGGCCTGGCTGTAAGGTATGCTGGATTTGCAGTGCCTTTTGTGGCTGCTTTGAAAGTGTAAATACCTGCCTGTCAGTCGGCTTGCGGTACAGTTTAGTGCTCAATTTTGCATTATCGAGACAAACGGTTACATCGAGAAAGTTAATGGTCTCTGGTGAATATGTGTGCGAAAAGGATATGGAAGGGTGAGCATTATTAAAGTCCGAAATAAAAGACAAAAGTTCCTCCTCTCCATGTGGCCAAATCATGAAAATGTCGTCAATGAATCTTTTATAATAAAAAAGTTTTAGCGAATGACTCGACAAGAATTTGTTCTCAAGGGATCCCATAAATATATTTGCATAGCTTGGCCCGATCTTAGTACCCATAGACGAACCACTTACTTGAACATAATGCACTCCATTGAATTCAAAGTTGTTGTACTGAAGAATCATTTCAAGCAGTATAGCTATAGTCGAGCTATCAATGGACTTGTCGAGAGCGGAGTGATTGTAAGCCTATATATATGTGACGTATGAAGGTAGCGATGGTTGGTAGAAGCCGAGAAGGAAGCAGTGACAGTAGAATAAAGATGGGGTATGAGCCAGGCCACGTCGCCCATTCATCATAGCGTCGCACAAGTCGACAGGATGAAGACCTCGCAACCACTTCATCGCCCGGCCATCATCATCGAAGACCTCAGCGAGACGCAGTGACCGAACGCGGACCACCAAGATCACCAAGCATCATGACAGCAGCATCAGACGACCTTCCCATCCCCAAGTACACCGGAGCAGCGGACGATGGACCTGTACAGGACTGGTTCGACCTGTTTGAGTTCCACGCTACCGCTGCATCTTGGTCGGAACGGGAGATGGTTACGAACTTCAGCGACTACGTCACCGGTGAGGCATTTAAATTTTACCTCACCCACATATTCGACAACGACGAGTCTTGGCAAAAAAATAAGAGAAGAAATGATCGTCTGGTTTCAAGACTCCAATGAAGATTCGATTAGAACACACGCTCTCAGTGCATTCGATCTCAGTCATCGCAGTCATAAGCAGCCTTCACCCGTTCGAGCACAGAGCAGAAGTTTACGATTCCCGTCAGGCGAAGTCAGTCATCTGCTCATAGAAAGACATCCTAGCCGTCTTTCTACAAGGCCGAACCTTCCACCTGGTTTTCTATGTACACAAATATCACCAACGCTAAACTCTTCCATACAATACACAAATCAAGACAACATTCAAGCACCCAATGTACTTGACTCTTCATCTTCCTTACGTAAGCCACCACCTGGTTTTGTGCCAAGTAGCTCGTCTGGTGCTTGTCACTCTCATCGCACGCCTCAAGATATCGCCACATACGCAACTCACCACCTGAAATATCGGCCAAATACCTTGTCAAGCCACTGCCATTCCGAAAGCGATTGTACTTCAGGAACGGCTGGCTCAATTCTCCCGCAAAGAAACAAACATACGGAATCGGAACCACGTCAAGCGATGTTTGCGGCGATGTCATTCTCAGGAACCGGACCAACCGAAAGTGGAAACATTACGGAGTCACCATTCAATGCGAGTCTCGCCGATAAAAACGAAAATGTATCTACTGCTTTTCTTGACAGAAATCATGCTTGCATCCCACTCGTAAAGAATGCTGGCAATACCGACAGCGTCTCCTTCTTCAACGACGATGACCAACCACAATTTTCTCAGAACCATCACCAAACCAAGAAAATACGACGACGAACGAAAACTTCAACGGAAGCACACTCACGACTTGAACAACTTAAAAAATTAGGGACTTTGATCCAAGGGTCATTTCAAGAAGTAGGACGTTTCCGAATGAAGGAACATCGCCACAGACGCTCTCTGCGTCTGCGGTTACTCAGACAACACCACGGAAAACACCCACAAAGACGCGGAAGCACTTCTTGCACGCCGCCAGCACACAGGCATCTAGCCGTCACCATCTCTCAAGAAGCAAGCATTCTAGATACAATGCGTCTGTCGCAGCCACGACTTGAAATCCGACGCATTAGACATCCAACCTTCCAACGCTACAAGGACTCCCAACCTTGTTCGTTTTTCGCTACTATCCAGGCTGTGTCATCACCATTTTCCACGTCGAATGCAGGGTTATTCTCTCCAGAACGCAACAGCCAACCTCGCCCACCTGAGGTCTCCTATAGATGTCACTGGACTGCCTTCCCTGTGAAGATTTGTGCAAGTGCATGGAACTGCCGTGTTACATGGAACTACTCTATTTTGTGATATTTTTTCCTATGATGAGACACCACTTGTTCATGCTTCATAGTTTGTACCTCGCGCATTCTTTCGGGGGGAGGGGGAATCATGTGACGTATGAAGGTAGCGATGGTTGGTAGAAGCCGAGAAGGAAGCAGTGACAGTAGAATAAAGATGGGGTACGAGCCAGGCCACGTCGCCCATTCATCATAGCGTCACACACACACACACACACACACACACACACACACACACACACACACACACACACACACACACACACACACACACACACACACACACACACACATATATATATATATATATATATATATATATATATAGAGAGAGAGAGAGAGAGAGAGAGAGAGATCTTGCTCACACATTCCATGCCTGGGTTGAAAGTACTAAAGGCGGATTAACCCGGCTATATAGGTTTATCCAGCCATAACATAAGCACAGGAGTAGTGACAGAACAATAGCAAAAAAGTAGCAAGGATAGTAACGGACAACAAAAACAACACAGAAATAGCAGGAACGCTGGAACAGCAATAGGGAAAATATTTGTAAAGAGATACCATATGGCGTCAAGATAACTGCAATGTTTGTGTGCTCCCATTGCTTGTCACATTATTTGGGTTTCGATATACTAAGCCTCTGTAACAGGTGACAACTTTTCCTGACAGCACTGTGGAAGCTACGGAACCGAAGAACATCGCTGCTACCGTGCCAAAAAAAAAAAAACAGTACTTGATTTTATCGATAGTATTCTCATTAGCCTGGCTGAAATAAATGCTAATTTGTTTATGGCGAGACTTCAACAGCTGCGGGAAGTCGTAGGTGAAATACAGTTATCGTTAACTCTAAGAGAATGCCTTTCTTGTCTTTCCATTTCTTAAACAGCACCTACCCGTTTTGCGAAGTAAACAGGGCGGCCGTGACGTATATAGTGGGTCAGTGCTCGGCCGCAAACGCGCTATACAGCTCTCCAAGAAGATAATTATACTCGCGTTATGACACTAAAATGGACACTGAAGAATCTAAATGTATATATTTTTCTGGACGCCTTAACGGAGCGAGCGAACAAAACCGAAATCGGTCGCCAGACGCACATACTGACAGAGAAACTCGAATGTGAAGAAGCCCCGCCTCTATAGCCTTCTCTCTGCTTTCAAGATGAGTCAATTAATATCGGGGGTTTAACGTCCCAAAACCACGATATGACTATTAGAGATGCCGCAGTAAAGGTCTCCGGAAATTTCGACCACCTGGTGTCCTTTAACATGCACTGTAATCGCGCAGTACACCGGCCTCTATACAATTTCGCCTCCATCGAAATGCGAGCGCCGGGATCGAACTCTCGACCTTCGGGTCAGCAGCCGAGCGTGCACCCTACAGCCACCGTTCCGCCGAGGCGGACCTTCAAGATAAGTCGTCGCCAAGTACATGCAGAGCTAAAGCTTCCTAGCGGACAAAGCGTACAGCTGTAGACATTTCTTCATTCCGAGCCAAAAGTAAAAAGCGAGCCACAGGCCTCGACTGCCACTGATGACGCAACTTGCGGGCCACATTGTACGACGCGACAGAGCCTATAGTGGCTCCGAGTGTACGCGCTTAGAATTTCTGCAGAGATGCGCGCCTCTGTGCCTCGTCGGCGTGGGTGTAGGCGGAGAAGTATTGAAGGCTGACCCTGGTATATAGACAGAGAGGCGCACCTCGCTCGTATTGTAAAGTAAAAAAAAAAACAATAGGCAGCGAAATAAATTAAAGCATTCACTGAGAAATTGCGAAGCGGCTATATAGCCCCGGTGTCCGGGCATTCCCAGCGCGCACATATCTTTCATACACAATAAGAAAAGCGCCGTTCCACAGGTGAGTGGTACAGTCGCTGCGATCCGGTGTTGGGACGTCGACGCGTCCGGTTGCGCCATCATTCTCCACTTAAGCCATCATCCCGGCCTTTGTTATGAGCTCCTCATCCTTTTTTTCTTGGTTATTTTTTTCTGTGTCCATTCATCTAAAGCGAAGTTTTTCTTTTTTTCATCACGGCTCCCGGACTCAAGACAAGCACTATCAAAGGGTCTCAACCCCAGCAGCAATGATGGATTCAGGTAGCGGTATGCGAGTGTTTACAGGCAATTCGTATTAGATAATTAGTTGTAGTAGTTGTAATAGTAGTAGTAGTATACCAAAAATAACAGTCACGAACTTCATGGACTCGGTTCGTGGATAGTACGTTCCACACCACATCAGCGTTTCGGCCAGGGATCGGTCCAGTTGAGTATTTTTTTCCTTTGAGTTATCACATGCACATTTAATTACTTAATTATTACTGGATCTATGAAAACTGAAGCTATGGTGTGTGTGGGGGGGGGGGGCATGAAGGTAAAAGAAAAATCTGCGGATTAACGGCGCACGAGCGTCCTCAATCCAAAATGTGAACATTTCACGTACCATTTGCCCAACATTGCCACGTGTGTTAAGTAAACCTTACGAATGGAGAATCGCGCGACAGACGTGCACCTTTCTCACACTGGACAGCTTTGACGTCTCTATACATAGCATATGCGCAGCATTCAATGACACAAGGTAACAATAAATTAAGGACACTTACCATTACAAAAGTCTGCATATGTATTCCCGCATTTTTTATTTGATTTTCATTGACTTTCTTTGCTGTCAATAGACATTTCGTTGAGATGCAATTCAACAGCACGCGCAATTCTCGTGAGTGATATTAACGAGACGGCTTATCAAGTTGACGGACAGCGAGAACAAAGCAAGGTACGAAGATTAAAACGCAGAACGGAGCAGTTACGTCCATTGAGGCCTGCTTTAAGAAAGAAAGAAAGAAAGAAAGAAAGAAAGAGAAAGAAAGAAAGAAAGAAAGAAAGAAAGAAAGAAAGAAAGAAAGAAAGAAAGAAAGAAAGAAAGAAAGAAAGAAAGAAAGAAAGAAATGCAGCCATGATGGAAGCGCTGTCAGAACAGCTGGACGGCCGACGTTAATTTTCCCAACACAATAGACGGGGCAGTCGGTTCATGGGAGGAAGAGCGGGGAGGCGCGAGTTGAAATGACTTTCTAATAACGCGAGCGGCGGACGATGAGCGCTGTTGTTCGCTGCCGTATTTACTCGAACGTAACGTGAGTTGTCTCTCCCAGATTTTAGGTATACCTAAAGGCGACCTTCGGGTTAAACTATAACACCGACATTCTAATATATTTTTTTCTTTCTCTCTAGACGTGATCAAAAGTCTCGCCTCGAGTTAAATCGTGTTCGCGTTACAATCGAGCTAATGCGATACTTTATCGCGAACGCTGTCCTAAGAATTCGAAACGAAGGTGCAGATGCTCGTGATCTCGTTGCAAGTTTCAAAGAAGAGAGAAAAAAAAAGCTCTCCCTGTTGTTACAATACGACTAAAGAGACATCAAATACCCCATTTAAAAAACAAACTCCGATGATTAGACTGGTAAACGCATTGTTTTTAATTGTTGCAGTCGATTTGCTGAACAGAAGGTTCGTTGTTATCGGAGAAAAAAAAATGATTGCCGAGGTTCGCTCCTTATAATTTTTCGTATTTCTCACTTTGGCGCAGTAAAATAGGAGCAGACACAGACTTCGCCCAAACAATGCTGCGTTGCCTGCACGCGACATATTGAGGTTTGAGGTTTATTTGAGGTTTTATTTTCTGTACATACAACAGAAAAAGGGAAAATAAGCGCAGAAGGCCATACAATATAGCCTGACGGAGTTTTTGCTCCGAAACAGAGTCTGGTACACAGAAGACATGTCTATCCAACTTAGACGCAAATAAAGAAACAACTTTTTACACAAAGACTTAAAATTCGCAAATTGCAATCGGGAGAATAAACGGCACAAATGTGAAAAAAAGGAACAGAACAGTGTGCGGTAATTAGATACCATTTTAGAAAAAGCATTACCGCAATACGTAGAATAGGTGAGGTCAAGAATGCATCTGCAGACAAAGCAATGAAACAAAAAACAAAAACGGGGAGGATTGAAACTGTACTCTAGATAATTTGGACACATTAATTAATAACTCATCCAAATATCTGCATTAAACGCATTCAACGCAATTATGAAGGAGAATCTGAAGGGTGACAACAAAATACATTTTAATTGATAGATATGTGGGGTTTAGCGTCCCAAAACCAGCATATGATTATGAGAGACGCCATAGTGGAGGGCTCCGGAAATTACGACCACCTGGGGTTCTTTAACGTGCACCCGAATCTGAGCACACGGGCCTACAACATTTCCGCCTCCATCGGAAATGCAGCCACCGCAGCCGGGATTCGATCTCGCGACCTGCGGGTCAGCAGCCGAGTACCTTAGTCACTAGACCACCACGGCGGGGCCAAAATACATCTTAAATGAGGTCTATAGTATACAGTTGCGTGCACGCCATATGTTACCAACAGAAGGCGACAAAAGCACTGTTGAAATCCTTGCGCGACGCGGACTTGAACAAGCGGCTGTAACAGCGATGTCACACACAACGCGAAAGACAAGACTGGACTATGACTGAGTGTGCGCGCGTGTGCTGCTTAATGTGCTCTGTTTATCTCTCTCCTATCCATCTTTCATCTCCCCCTCTCATGCGCAGGGTAGCAAACCGGCTGCCTTTAGACTGGTTATTCTCCTTGCCGTTCTTTTCCTCCCATTTTCCTTCCTTCCCCTTCCCCGGAAAACAAGATAAATAAAACGAAGAATTAAAAAATGAAAAAGGAAGAACTTCCGAATCCATAGTCGAGCAGTCTGGAGTCTCAGGAGTTCAAATGCACCCGAGCGCACAACACAAGCCTAGCTACAGCCACGACAAAAGCGCTGGGCATACTGCGGTATACCGTAGCCAGAAATTCTCAGAATAACGGAGTTGAGCTAGCTGGTAAATAAATGCACGATAATTCTAAATGGACCGGACGTACAAAACACAAGAAAGAGGACAAGACACCACAAAAGCCAAAATACCCGGTCTTAATTGGTGCCTTCACTTTCTTGTGCCCAAGTTCGCGCGCCTAGTCTGTCCAGGATTTCTCGACTTTCTGGGGGGGGGGGGGGGGGGTCAACACTGAACTGTACTACAAATATGTCGGTGCATGCGTTTGTATGTGCGTGTGTATGTATACACAGAGAATAACCTTTTTTATTATTTAAGGGGCGGAGGAGAAGTGTCACCTGCCACAGTGGTCTATAGTGCCTAAGGCACTCAGCTGCTGCGCAGCATGCAGGCCGCGGGATCGAATCTCGGCCGCGGCAACTGCGTTTTCAACGGACGCGAAAATACTTGAGGCCGGCGTGCTTAGATTTAGGTCCACGTTAAAGAACCGCAGGTGGTCGAAATTTCCGGAGTCTACGGCATCTTTCACGATCACATGACGGTTTTGGGACGCTAAAACACCAAAAATTCTTCGAGGATCAGTGTCCAAAAACCATTAGCCTCGCTCTTCTATACCTACACTGCAGTGCGTTAACCGAAGCTGCAGTGCACTGCATAGAGACAGAGACACAAGCAAAGCGCACGAACAGATACACAGCGCGCTGCTGCAACGTGGGTATCACAAGTTCACTTGCAACGCTATAGCTGTCAAAAACCACAAATTACAGCGAAATATGGCACTTCCTTCGGCGGGCCCAGTCAAATTTCAGCACTGGCGCAGAAAATGGCCGCAAACCTTAATTATATGTAAAAAATTATATTCGAAAAATGCAGGCCTCATATTTCGCGGTACCACGCTCAGATATCGACCGATTTAATCTGCGTACACACCAATCCCGGAGGCCACGCCTCAGTTCGTACGTTTTTTCGCAGTTGGCGCACAGGGCGGCGCTGCGATGTAAACTGCGGTAAATAGAGTTACCATGTATCTTGCTCTTGGGAAACACAGAGATTATACCACAGCAACTGTATACTGTCGTGAGCAATGCGATTTAAAACGACTTCCTCTTTATTCAACGATTACTTGTAACGTACGGATATGAATGTGACGGCTGAACTTGGAAATACCTCTTCACTCGAGCACCCAGTGTCGCGAACAATTCTAGCGGCGTTCAGTCGCCATAATCTTTCAAATGCAGTTTCTGTGCTCCCGGTCACACTGCTCACGACTGTACCTGTCTTCTATGTAAGTTTTATGGTAACCTTAAAGAGTTCTATTCATACGAGACGCGCAAGGGCACTGAAAATGCATGCGCTGAAAGCTGCTGCGGAGTCTTGATGAAATCGTGACGTGGAATGACGATTTACATTCGCCGGAAGTTAAATGCTTGCTTTTGCACAAGAAAAAAACAACAACGAGCGAGTAGCTACGGCAGCAACTGCATGAAAACCTAGTTGCTGGGTATACCTGGGAAACCCCGCGCGCGTCTGCAGTGCCGTACGAACCCAACATAGCAGCATTGCACGCTCTAACGCTCAAAGGTATTCAAGCGGGAAAGTCAACTGCACTGCGCATGGGCGTCGTCTATAGGAATGCCCACATCAAGGCAAATGCCGGAAATTTTGGCAGCGCTGATGCAGTGCACGTGGCACCCCGCCAACCAAAAGCGCATACATAATCAATTAACGCTTTCAGACGTTAGAAATAGGTACCGTTCTATACTGTATGTCAAACTGTTCTCTAGCAATCCACCAGTACCATGCAGTATCAAGTCTGTCGCTACGTGTTCCTCCATTGTTTTCGCCCGTTTTTAACGATAATTAACCACCAATTAGCTCGAGTTACCACCCTTGTCAGGTAAGAAGCTCGTCCGACTTTGCACGAAACCAAAGGTATACACCGCGTCAGACACATACGCCCCACTACCACATTTTCCCGAAGAACACCGCTAGGGGCGAGTTACGGCGCATTGATCGCTTAGGTGCCGGGTTGGGTAGCACGCACGTTTGTACAATAGTACAGTATTTGTATTTGTATAGCACTTACGGCCAAATCACACGGCAATTTCGTGGTGCTATACACGCTGTGACTAAATTCAACTTGCGTGAACTTTTCAGCTAATCGCAGAACACACTAATATGGACACGCCCGCCATGATGTTCAGCGCAAGTTAGGCGCTCGTAGCAGGTCCCTATGCTTGCATCAGGCCCGACGTCATCACGTGAAGTGGTAGTGACGTCACGATGATGTCATATGCGATTTTATCCTCGAATCATCTTTTTTTTACATCATTAGTGCTGACGCCACCAACGGTAACCTTTCGCGTTTGACGGCTGATCTAAAGCTTTCGCCTTGACACATTACAGGCCTGCATGCTCTCATCGCTAAGCCTTGCATATTCCTCTGATGCCTTTTGTAGGACGCTATGCGCACGCACGAAACGTCTCTTTCGCAATTTCTTTCGAGCCTCGTTGATGACCTTGCAATCGCTACAGAGCGCCCATTCGATTTGTGCTAATGTCGAGACCGTTGCTCACTCCTTCCATATCAGTCCACCCTCCCACTTTCTCGATACATATGGTGTACAAGAAGTTCGGCACGTCGCCAAGATGAACTAAGACCCGCAGCCCTATCGACGCGTGCGCACACAAACAAAGGCATCTGCACGGCTCCGTCGTCCGGCCGTTGCGAAAATACGTGGCACGCAGCGCGACGATCGAGCTGGTAAGAGCATCAACGTCGCTCCTTACAAATTGCCCAAGTCGATGCATTTCCGCTTCGCAAGACGTGGACGAATGAGCCGCGGAGATGGTGGCTTGGGAGTTTTACGAGCCGAAACATGCACGTGGAGGCGTCCAGAGATTCCGACTTTCTGGTGTTCTTCGACAACGAGTGCAGAAACCACGGCCAGAGGCCTGGAACAGTTCGCTTCCATATAAAGGTGACCGCCGCGATTGGTGTCGAACCCGCGACTACTGACCCGCGGTTGGGTCAGCAGCTATATACTGGGTCACACGACTCTCTTAAGAGAGTCCCGATACCCAGAAGAGAGTTAACGCATTACTCTGTAGACTATTTCACCTAACCCATACGGGCGCCGCCATATTGGGCAACTAAATTGACGTTTTCTAGCTTTTTTAAATATATTGAAATGTAAATTAATAAGGTCACGAAGCATCGTATATGCAACAACTGAAATGCTTTCATGGGTATGCGTCTACCGTAACAATCAAAAAGGTTAACAGCCCAATAGGCGGCACCGAAACTCTTTCGTAAAATGGTCTATACGTGGCAAGACGGGAGTAATCGAGAGGAATCACACGTACTATAATTTTTTTCCCTTTTTCTTGGTATGTATTATGCCTTAAGGGCAAGCCTTGTCGCATTGAAGAGAGAGATAACACGCATGCTCGTGCAGGCTTTAGTCTATAGCTACACTTGTCATTTACATTTGTAGTCTATATAGACAATAACAGCTACGGACTGTAGAGAACAGCGCAGGCTGCAGGCTATAACAGATCACTTTGTACATATATGTAGCGCGTGCGCTCCGCATTTAAGCAGCACACATACACAGCGCTGATTAACAACTGACTTCATTGTCAAGAGACATGCAAAAAATAGAGAAAAGACATGAAAGAAAAAGAAAACAAAAAGGAAACGAAGAACATGCATGACGTCACACAATGAAAGAAATGATTGATTGATATGTGGGGCTTAACGCCCCAAAACCACCATATGATTATGAGAGACGCCATAAAGGAGGGCTCCGGAAATTTGGACCACCTGGGGTCCTTTAACGTACACCCAAACCTGAGCCCACGGGCCAACAGCACTTTCGCCTATATCGAAAGTGCAGCCGCCGAGGCCGGGATTTGATCCTGCGACCTGCGGGTCAGCAGCCGAGTGCCTTAACCACTAGGCCACCACCACGGGCCCAGAATGAAATAAAAGAGAAAGAAAAAAACATATATGACATCATCTGTGGCGTCACAGTTTCTTTCCCTTTTTTTGCCCTTTTTATATCATTTTTCGTTTCTCTCTCCTTTCATGTCTCGTGGCAATAAATTCAGTAGCTTGCGCTGTGTACCTGTGCTTCTCTTCTAACTTCCTGTCCCGTCTATAGGCGAGCTGTTTCACGTTCAGCATTCCCGACCAACCGGCCCGCCCACATGTGCTCCGCATGTGATGCGTCTCAACATCGCACAGCTGCACGTCACACTACACGAGAGGCAATTACACATTCGACCACCTGTTCGTTCCCTACGCGTCCACCGGCACAGGATCGTTTCACTTCGCTACCGCTGGGACTGCGGCCGGTGGCAGCCGAACCCGCGACAACGCTAAGGGTAACAATCCTAGCGACTTACACGAAGATCAGTCCATCGAAGCACTGGAATGCAACCCAGCGTCAAAAACACAGTGCCATAACTTCGAAGTCGGTGGAGCGTGCATCCTTGTGCATTGAACTATTTCTTGTTTATTGCTTTCATTGATTAAAATGACATTTTTAAAAAGCAGTGAATCATCCACATAAATAAATGCCAAAGCGTAAGAGACAATACAGACACGAGGACTGGTATAGTTGTCAATGCTGTCTGAACACTGGTTCCGAACTTCAAGCTTCGTAAGCTAGCAAATCCCAAAGTGAAGGTCGATATTCCGTGCCTTATATTCCGATTCCGCGAAAAATGAGGAAACAGAGTTACTGCGTTACTGTGACTCCACAGGAATTAAATGTGTTATTTACTTAATTGTATTTGCATTTGCATGCGTGCTTACTTTTTACTTACGGGAGACACCGGGGCTTGCATTAAATATATGATCACACCGTGTTAATTGTTAGGCTCTCCAAGTACAATTGTGTCCACTCTCAGCAGTTCAATTTTTTTATTCTGATTACTATCCGACACATTTAACGACAAGTCTACGAGGACCATTGAAGTAAATAAACAAGGCTTCACGCCCGCCACCTGTCGCCTCACTGTTTCCTTTCGTTCTCGCATCTTTTCTAGCGTACACAGTTTGTTCTTGAATACACAGTAAGAGTGCCTTTCCTATTTGGCGACGTACACATGAATAGACATACGCTGACAATTCCGATAATTGTTTCCGTTTTAACGTTCTCTTAATGACAGTAATCACAATGCGTTTAGAACGGAGCGTTAATGACGCGCCCAACATATACTGCCAAGCCATTCGGTATGATGAGTAGTTCGTTGGTCTCTTTCGCAGTTGTCGGTGTGAATACACGTATAATGACGACGAGCGCCCGCCTGTCTCTTGCTCGTGTCAGCGACAGCTGGTGTGTGTTCGACGCGGCAGCATATCGCGCAAAGTGCACAATGACGACGATTTATGTGGTGCTGCAGCTGGCGGCGATGACGACGAAAGATGATTCGAAAGTTACTTCACGCTCTTACGTGACCACTTGCAGAACGTATAAAGTTCTGCTTCAGTGTGTGTGCGTGCGTGCGTGCATGTGTGTCGTAGGACGGCGAAATATTGTGAAACTCACTCAGCCTCACTCAAGACATGTCTTCTGTTCTGGACTCAATCGGACTTGCACTCACTAAAATTCTGCTGAGCCGGACTGACTCGGACTTGCACTCACAAACATTTTCTTCAACTGGACTCTCTCAGACTCACCAAAATATCACTCACCCGGACTCAAACTCAAGATTAGATACGAGTCTGAGTGGGTATGACTGAGTCGATCGATGCATGAGTTCACCGACATATATGTTGTGTGTGTGTGTGTGTGTGTGTGTGTGTGTGTGCGTGTGTGTGTGTGTGTGTGCGCGCGTGTGTGTGTGTGTATGTGTGTGTGCGTGTGTGTGTTTGAGTTCACTTTCGTCCTGTGTTTTCACCCTGCATTAATAACACTATACCAGAGGGCTTCGTAATAATACGCTATAGAGGAAAATCTGGCGCTATTGAGTCCATGGTAGCAGCAACGCATGGCGTTTCGGCCCAGCATATGGTACACGGATTTGTGTAAACACGACATGCATGGGTTTGCACTACCAGGAAAGAAATCCTGCCAACGCCCATGGTATTACAAAATATTCCCATGGTGACCAAGCAATCGCGGCACCACAGTTGCCTCTATAGGAAATTTTGTATTGTACTACGCGTTATAACAACCACAGAGTTCCTATAAGTAAACACTACAGGGAACGCATGCTCAAGTGTCTACGGGAGCAACAACGCACGGTGCTTCAGCCAGCACGGGAATGACGAGTATTACGCGAACTTGTACAATCTTCGTTCTTCCAGCTCCGCTTGTCTTTGCGCGGTTTGGAGCTGCTTTGTCACGAAAGGGAAATCGGCAAAAGTTCTGCTGTTGCACTCCTCCACCGTAGCCTTTTAGGCTCACCAATTCAAACCGGGTCGCGAAGTTCGCAACGGTTCGTTCTTTCATTCCAAAGAGAGGCAAAACACGCCAATAAACAAAGCCACAAGTGCGTTGGAAGCCCGCAAGCACGAAGAGTATAGGGAAATCCGTGTGCTAGCGCCATCATTCCCATGGTCACCAAACGATCGCAGCGCCACAGTCACCGCTGGTTAACTTGAGGAAACTGTATGATACAGTGTAAGCGAGTGAGTATGAACACCCTCATCGTAGGGTGTCGGTAATATACACGCCAAGCACACTTAAAGGTGCAAACTGGTTTAGACCGTACCAACAAGCTCAACTTCGCTTAAACTGCATTGTGCAACGTTCCCTTGCCCCTTTCTCTCTTTCTAATCAGATAAAACGGCAGGCGTTCGCAGCCAGCGGGTGCATAGCGATACTTGCTTGCGATAGCTCGCCTCACCGAAGGCGAAGTCCCAATCATGCCAACGCTGAAATCGCGCACATCCGCCTCGGGGGCGTTTTATAATACGATACGCGCGATGCGGGCTGCGGGGCCGACACCGCATGCGAGCGGAGGAGAGGGCGCCGCTGTTGCAGACCTTGGCGTCGGTGGCTGCACGCACTCGCAGGTATACACAACGAGATTGGGGGGTGAGCAACGACGGCGTTTGCGAGTTTCGCGCTGCAGTTCCGTCGGCGCCGTTTCCTCGCCGGGCATCTCCCGAGACGTGGTTCGCATTACAAACGATTCACTTTGCCGTCGGCTGGATTCTTTTTTTATTTCGTACAAAGGAAGCAGATGCCCCGCCATGGCGGCGCCTTCTGGCAGGACGTGCGTGCGGACTCGGAGAAATGGGATACGGATTTCTTATTGAAGGCGGCGGACACACACACACACACGGCGAATATCAACTTTCCCTGCTAACGCGCGAGGGCTAGGCCGAAAGTTGGGTGCATGGCAGACGAGCTTAAGCCGTTTGGGGAGTTAACGTAGCCGCGGCAAGAACCATGACCGCGTTGAACGGCGGAACACAACTGATTGAATGATTGATTTGTGGGGTTTAACGTCCCAAACCCATCATTTGATTATGAGAGACACCGTAGTGGAGGGCTCCGGAAATTTCGACCACCTGGGGTTCTTTAACGTGCACCCAAATCTGAGCACACGGGCCTACAACATTTCCGCCTCCATCGGAGGAACACAACTGAGGTCGTGCGATGGATGCAGTTAGGCTCGTAACGATGACGACGATGACTCCGTTTCACACATCAGGCACAACAATGCAGAGGATAGGGAAACTTCTTGGACTAAATTCGTTCGCGCCAAGATATTGTTCAAGATTTTACCTCAAATATTCATTCATTTTTTTTCTTTACAGCCTGATTTCTACGTAAGCGTATTTGGTGTCTAAGAAGCAAACGCTATGAAGGGCCACAAATATCACTTATCGCGTAATTTAGCGCATCGTTGTGATCAGTTTCTGGTATTTTATTTGCTGCCAGCCACGATGCCTCATTCGAGAGCTCCAGATGGACTCGCACGAGCATATACAACCTTGGAAAGCGCGCCAACCACGAAACGAGCGGAGCTGCGCATTTCGCTTACTGAAGAAGCACTTGCATAGGTTCAACAGCGTTCCACCTCACGTATCAATCGCCGTATAAGAATCAAGAAAGTGGTAGGCAGTTCTAAAGATTATCAACTAAGATTCACGCAATTACAACGCCACACTCGTTCCTAATCGATCACGGCCTTCGAATGCTGTTTTCTTCAATAGGCGAGTATACTGCTCCGGTATATTGGCGGTTACATCTTTCAGATTGCTACCCACTTTCTGTAACGGGGCCGGGACATTTCCACAACAACGGGTGACCGAATTCGACTATCACGTTTACTCGTATACAGCAAGAACTCGTTAATGCGTTCGATTGCCCGTGTTCTTTCAGAATGACGACGACGAACTTCGTGCCGCGCAGAGCATGAGCACATTTGGCAGGATTGCGATCCAATCCAAGCAAGGCTGCTGCAGTTAAGGGACAACCAAGGAGCGACCATATCTAACCCCATATAAGCACCTGCGACGTCATTTCCGTGACGGAAATGATGACGTCAGCAGAAATAAACATGACATCGGCGGAGATGACTTTCTAGGAATAATGAATATCGGAATCTGGTCCACTCGTCGGATCAATTTGTCCTTTCTTCTTGTTACCGAGGGTCTTCAACTAAGGCATTTCTAAGGTGCGTGTATTAAAGCAAAAACTTCCTGTTCATGTGGACGTTGAAATGTAAAAACCTAATTGTAATGTAAATGTGAAGAAAAAAAGTGGGTGAAAAGATAACTTGCCGGGGGAAGGAGGGTCGCAGGTTCGGTTTCTGCCCACGGCAAGTTATCTTTTCACCCACTCTTCTTTCTTCACATTTACATTTTAATTAGGTCCAATAACTTCCCCTATACTTCCTTTTATATATATATATATATATATATATATATATATATATATATATATATATATATATATATACTATAAAGCAGTTTCATCTAAAACACAACGTTCGAAAACGCTACAGCTGTCAAACGAAAAACATTTTTGAGATAAACTACACTACGATACACGGAAATTCCGCAAAGCGGGATCTTGGCGAGACAGGATTACAAATAGCGCCAGGAAGCCCGTCCAAGTTACAGAGGACACGGGAGCATAAACAGCGGTATGCGCGGTCTAGCGGATACCATCAATAACGACGATGCACCGTGCTCCCTAATGGGCTGCAGAAGTTACGCGTCTCATTCTTCCTCGAACCAACAACAACAACAACAACAACAACAACAACAACAACAACAACCAACTGACGCAGTTAACGTAACACAAGGCATGTTCGTCGTCTTGTTTTTTTTTCTTGAACTTATATTCAATTTATATTCTTGGATAAAAACTTAGAACAGGTAAACGTACCGATTTTCAAATGACACAGAGATACGTGTGAAGGTACGTTACTTCTATCATGGTGTGTCTTACACCTAGAATAACATTCTTTTTATTTGTATTTTGTCCAACTCATTGTGGCTAACTGCGCGAATACAGCAGACTTAAAATGTAGGTGGACGTGCCTGGGTCTCGGCGTTCTTCGCCGCAATGAATCTGCACCAACTCACTCAACTTTCTAAATGTGCAAGCTTGTCTGCCGATTTGTAAGAGGTGATATTTATATCTGCCGCAACAGCGAATCATCCACCGAGGTAGTCTACAGCGGTTATGGTACTCAGTTTCTGACCTGATGGTCGCAAGATTGAGTCCTGGCAGAGGCGGCTGTGTTATCTATGGAGGCAAAATGCTTTACTTGGGTGCACGGCAAAGAAACCCTGGTGGTCGAAATTTCCAGAGTCCTCCACTACGGCTTCTCTCATAGTCATATCGTGGCTTTGGGACATTCAACCCCAACAAGTATTATTATTATTATTATTATTATTATTATTATTATTATTATTATTATTATTATTATTATTATAAGTAGTAGTAGTAGTAGTAGTAGTAGTAGTAGTAGTAGTAGTAGTAGTAGTATTCCTGATGATGTTTCATTATATGTTTCGATTCGACCGTACTTCCATTTGCGCCGTCTACTAAGGCATCCGTAACGTTTCAATGGTATTTTGAACTAAACGTACACAATATTCACATATATACACGTGCTACGACAGGTAGATTGTCCCCGGACATGTTATTAAGATATGTCGGTATAATTAAAAATCAATTTCGTAAGTCCCCATACACCAGCTACTCTATGCACACGGACTGTCCGTCAGCGTTCCTCTTCTTGAATAATGTAATCGCAAATATCAGCTAATGCTGCTCGCTCCTAATCCCAGCCTCCATAATGATTTTTTTTAATCTTAACGATACGCGCCATAACTGAAGGTAACATAAAACTAGTCACAAGAGACTGTTACATGGCATATATTCCTAAGCACCGAAACAATACGGTGAACTTCAACAAGCTGATGTAGTCTCATACTAGAACACCACGCACGCAAAACGAGACAAGCAAAAGTATATAGGGGTGTGTTGAGTATTTTGTGCTATGCTTTTTTATTATGTTATGCTTACCTGTTAACTGTGCTGCTAATTCTTGTTATATGTAATCATGTAACAAGAGTTCCGCTATAGTCTCATAGTTCGGGACCTACATCTTTCCATTTATGTTCTGCAACATCAAAATATTTGATTGGTTGATTGATTGATTGATTGATTGATTCATACAGCACACACTCAGCGTCTTCCACGACAACGCTGAAGAGCTACAGTGCTCGGCTGCTGGCCCGATGGTCGCGGGTTCGATTCCATCCGCGGCGCTCCCAATCCTATGGAGGCGAACTTTAGAGGCTCACGTACTGTGCAATGTCAATGCGCGATAAAGAAGACCGTAGAGTCGAAATTTCCGTAGCCCTCCACTACGGTGTCCATCATAATCATATCCTGGTTTTGTCGCATAAACACCTAGGTTTTAATTTCAACGTCCACAGTCAATCCTTATGCTGCTCACCAGCGTAGTGATAAGCGGTAAAATATCCACCCTGTGTACCAACCACTTCACCCCCCCCCCCCCCGTAAGGTACCACCCAAGGTCGTGTCCCGGCGCTGGACTAGAAACGCGCGTTCTGTCTTACAGCCATCGCAATTGAGTTCATCGAGCGTTTGGTCCGCGGTTAGAGCCACTGCTCAACAAGAGGGGCGCAGCCACCCTGTAATAGTTATTTTAGCCATAGTTAACAGCGTTTGCGCCTACTGCTTGGGGTCTGAAGATCTTTGTTTCTTCTTTTTTTTTCTACATTGCGCGTCTACTTTTGCATGGCCTGCAGTCACGAACGCAACGGCAAGCAATGGCAGGGTTGCAGCGACAACCTGGTGCTGCGGCGGAAGGTGAAAACATACGCACTGCGAAGGCCGTATATAAGAAAGAACCAACGCCTCCAAAAAAAAAAAATTATTCTTGAAACGTTAGCCGCGAACGCGCTGCCCAACGAACGCCACCTAGAAAAAAAGATTTTTTTTTTCAAGGTGGAGTTCACCTAACCCTCTGATTTTACCCTCCTCCTTCGGTACAAAGGCAAGCGTCTCTAACGGCCGCCCCCTGAGAACACAGCGATGCTCTCACAGTTGCCTCCGAGCAGCCGTAATGTCACGTGACTGAGCGGTACAGAGGCGAGCGGTCTCACGCGGCGACCGGTCGCAACACAAGGCAGAAGGCATGGCCTCCGAGATTGCGTTCTGGCAGGAGGCTCCCAATTGAAAAGAGAGCGACGTTCCAGACATGGATTCCTTTAGGGGGCGTTGACGGAACGCTCGTGTGCCTTTCCAGTCCAGCCATGGTGGTGAAATAGCACCAATTCATGATAAAAAAAAGCACGACCGAAGACGTCCAAATAACTCAATCCAATGTTGGTAGTTGAAGTTTCCTGTTATCTTGATGGGTCTGTGTTTACACGCTTACCTTCTATTGTCACCTAAACTACTCCGCTAAGCCATCGTCGGCAAACGCCGACTGGGCTCAGAGCAAGACCAATCGGACCAAGGTTGAGCATCGTTACCTATCCCATATCCTCGGCGTACACAAAGCTACTGGAATGTGTGCTACTCCTAATGTTTTCTAATTTCCATCGAAGGCAAGTTTCGATTCTTGCTCATGCATAAACAGGCACCTGGAACATTGTTTCCCCTATGGTCTAATGTATCTTTCCAATGCCAAGTCCTAAATTCAGAACTGTGATGCAAATGGGACGGTGTTCCTTTCTTCGGAGGGTCACACCTCAATGCTGTTTTTGTCTTAAAAGCTTATGAAAGTTTCTTGTCATGTAGATCTTTTAACGACAGCGTGTGGCAGTCGGCTTAGATTGGAGCCACGGCGCAACACAAAGGAGATGGGACAGTTAATTAGGAACCACGAGTATCCTATATAGAAGGCAACTGCCGATTTTGCCAAGCTAAAGCACAGTTTAGAACGTGAATTGCTGCGCAATCAAATGAAAAAAAGAGAGAGAGAGAGAAAACCAAAAGTACGCACCCTGCACTATACAGTGCCGCAAGGCTGCACCACCAGCGGAGCTATAGCGTTTCAGCAGGCCAAGTTTTGCTAATGCCAAGCTTTTGCTAGATAAAAATTTTTCTTACTGGTTACTATGGCTAGACTTGGCTAGCCATGTCATTGTTTATTTTACGCGTATGATCCCGAATGTTTTTTATGAAAGTGTTACCGCTGCTGCGATGTGTTCGGGGAGGGGGAAGGGGGGCCTGCGGACTTGTCAAGCTGGCATCACGCCAGCTTTTTCTGCAGATCTCCTGCATCATGTATCCTTGATGCGAAATAAAGTCTATTATTATTATTATTATTACGTGAATACCTGTTACGTGATGCGAGTTTAGTCACGTAACTATAGCTGTTCCATGGTTTTCGGCGGGAACATCCGACGCGACAAACTGTTACGCTATGTTGCGTGATTTTGGTCACGTAACGAGATGTCGCGCTATGTTACGTGATTCTCAGTCACTCAGGTAGTTATGTGATATCGCACGATTCTATAACGTGTCGTTGCGCAATTTTTAGTCACGCGAGTAGTTTTGCTATGCCACACGATTTTAGTCACTTCACTATAGTTACGTGATTTTACGCGCCTATTTGGTCACGTGGGCAGAGGTTGAAGAGGACGAAAAGATCGCGTGCCAGTTAGTGATGACAGTGCCTCTTCGCATGCACTGCCCGGCGCTTGAACAGCTCCGCTTTTAGAGGCGAAGTTCCTTCGGGTCGAGCCATGTTTACTGTCTACAGTACTCCTTACATTTGCATGACACACTATGGATATCCATATCTATAAGGATACGCATATGACCCATATGGATGTCAATATATATATATATATATATATATATATTGTAGCCCATGGACTATTCCATGGGGGGAGACGCCCATGGACTATTCGAAGGCTGGATGACATCATCAGAAAGCATCTCCTCCACTTGCTTCTTGATAATTTCCCGTTCTTTCTGTGACACCCGATATGGATGCTGGCATATAGGCCTCGTATCGTCTTGCGTTATAATTCTGTGTTTCGTGATTGACGTGCGCTGGACCTTCGAGGTACTTGAAAAGCAATCAGAGAATTCTTTTACCAAGGCGTAAATCTGTTTCTTCTGACTGTCCGGAAGGCTCTGATTGACGGTCACGGATGTGTCGATGTTGCAGGCCACTGGTCGAGTGGTTGATGTCGTTAAGCTGCATAGTTCAGTCGCCATACAGAAGTCGTGTAAATAGGCACTAGCCGTGCCTTGAGCGATGTGTTGAAGCTCATTGGAGAAATTTGTGAGTAGGACATCTGCACGGCCATTCGTCAAGTGAACAAGACCCCTAGCTACGCAGACACCTTTGTTCAAAAACAGTCCTACATTTGTATCCGCTATGCCTTCGCGGTTGTACAATGCATCATTTTCTACGAGCACCATTATACTGCAGCGTGGCGGCACAGTTACGTCATCATGAACAACGCGTAGAGCAGTTAGGCGTCGTTCCTCAGATTCCTCCACAGGTATAGCTCGTTCAGTCGAAAACGACACGCTGGACCTACGCAGGTTAATTACGGCGCCATTAGCTCGCAAAAAATCCATTCCTATAATGAGTTCTCTTGAACATTCTGGCAGCACAATGAAATCGGCCACGTAAATAAAGCCCCGTATTTCAAGTCTTGCAGTGCATCTGCCAAGGGGCGTAATAATGTGACCGCCTGCCGTGCGTATCTGCGATCCACTCCACTGTGTCACAACTTGTTTAGCTTTTTTCACCATCTTGTGACTTATCACTGAATAATCAGCACCGGTGTCGACTAAGGCATTCAGCTCCTTCCATTCTCAACCGCAAATCTGAAGTAACGTTTTCGTTGCTGCACCCATCTACCGGAAATACACCGTCATCACTCTCAAACCAAACTGGAGGATCTTCGTAACTGACGTTATCAGCGGCCTCACCTCCACAGGTCGCTTGCTTCAGTTTTCCGGGTGTGGACTTGGAGAGCGATGACCAGGCTGCCTTGAAGGTGTACGTGGGCTGGATGACCGGTAGCGCATAGGCGATGGTGACCGTGACCGGTGTTGGCGTAGAGTGGGCGAGTTCTTGCGCGTCGACAAGTACTCCTCGATCTCCGCTGGTCGTTCGCCGTTTCGGGGGCACGGTGTATATGACGGGAAGCCTCTTAATCCAGCCTGTCGGTAAGGACAGAATCTGTACAGATGACCCGCTTCCCCACAATGAAAACACAGAGGCCTGCGCTCGTGATCACGCCAGACGTCACTTTTCCTGGGCCTACGCTCCACATAGTGATGTGTGCTACGTGCTCCTGGGGGCAGATAGGTAGCTGTCGGTTCCCGTGGACGAGGTGCGCTGCGTGCCGCAGGTGGGAGAGGAGTCGTTGCCATCGCAACTGCTGCATTGCTGTGTACCGTGGGTTGTCTGACAACCTCAGAGTATGTTCGGATAGGTCGAACCGGCTGCAGCTCACGCTCTGGCTCTCGTATCACCTGCCTCAGTTCGTCACGAACAACGTCCGTAACAGATAGTGCAGTTGAAGTCTGGGGCATATGCAGTCTGCTCAGTTCTTCTCTGATAACTGATCTAATTAGCTCTCGCAGGGCTTCAACGTCGTTTCGCACGCCTCCGGGGAACACCTGTGCAGATGCGCAGTTAAGATTCCGGTTGTACTGCCGAGCCCGCTGTTCCAGTGTTTTTTCGATGGCCGTCGCTTCCGAGTAAAACTCAGCAACCGTGCTCGGAGGGTTGCGGACGAGAACGGCGAACAGCTCTTGCTTCACTCCGCGCATTAGATGGCGCACCTTCTTATCCTCAGCCATGTTGTAATCCGCACGCTTGAACAGGCGGACCATGTCCCTCAATGTACATAGCAGCACTCTCGTTCGTTAGCTGGTTCCTCGATTGAAGAGCTGCCTCCGCTTTTTCTTTCCGGTCTATGTTCGCGAACGTAGCCACTGCTTGTCGTCGAAATACCTCCCAGGTAGACAACGAGGTTTCATGGTTCTCAAACCATGTCTTCGCGAAGTCTTCCAGGGCGAAGTATACGCGACGGAGCTTCTCTCTTTCGTCCCATCCATTCAAGCTCGCTACTCTCTCGAAGAGGTCCAACCAATCTTCAACATCCTCGTACGAGTCGCCGTGGAAAACTGGGGCTGGTGCGGTTGGCTAATGAACACTTGTGCCGGTGTTACCTGGCTAGTCATAGTGGTGGCATCCATCGTTTGAATTCCCCTTGGTGTGAAGTGAAGAGGACCGAACTCAGGTGAGTCACCTCGAAGACGGCGACTTGCCCTCTGGTGTACAGGAGTCACTTCCACGGGGTTGATACGCTGGTCGTCGGGGCTACGCTGTCTTGAGCTCGCGGGGCTTCGGTTCATACCCCGCACCTCCACCAGAAATGTAGCGATGCTGACGCCGACAGGTTAAAAAAGAAGCGTCTTTATTAGGGCGAACTTGAGCCACGATTCTAAAAAACTGTGGTCGTCAGTTCGAGTAGCCGAGTGGCACAGATCCGACTATCTTCCTCTTCCTCGTTGTTGGAACGTCCGAACGCGTGGCGCATGCCAGCCGAGCCGGGTCTTGCTGGTGCTTGTGACGATGATTGTGGCGGGCTACTTGAATGTGGCGAACCTGTCGCAGCATTATATATATATATATATATATATATATATATATATATATATATATATATATATATATATATATATATATATATATATATATATATATATATATATATATATATGGATGTTCAAATGAGTATCTATATCCATATGGGTACCCATATCGATATCCATATCCACATGGATACCCATATCCATATGGATATCCATCTGGCAATCCATAGGCAAGTTTACATGACACATCGGCACTATATTCGCATTGTGATTAATAAACTACTTCGTATACACTGTACACACGTGTTGTCACGCCTTTGCATGATCGAGTTAATGATCCCCCGGAGTTTCACCCACTCGTCGTCATTCACTTCGTGCATATGCTGCATTTTTTTTTTTTTTTTTTTGCGGACCACGGAATCTCAGAAGACGGCAGACGCTCCCGTAAAAGTAGCCAGTAAAACTGTACACGACGTTGTTGTTGGCAGATTTCAGCCGAGGTTATACCCTAAATACTCGCGCGTAACACAAGGACTAAGAGAAGCACATCCTTGTCTACGTTACACGTTCGTATGTCGAGTAATCATGAATCACCGACTCGCCCAATCAGCCATTTTTGACAGGTCTAGCCGAGCATACAGTTTCTTAATATACACTAGAGGGAACTGGGGGGGGGGGGGCTACAACGCACGGCGTTTCAGCCAGCAAGAATATGATAGCCAGTGCACAATTTCGTTTATTCTTCGTTCTTGCGGCTCCGTTTGATAACGCGTGGATTGGAGCTGCTTTTCCACGAAAAAAGAATCGGCAAAAAACGTTCAGCAGTTGCAGTTCACTACCTTAGCCTTTTAGGCTCGCCATTTCAAATCGGCTCACAAAGTTCTGAATAGTTCGTTTCTTTGACTCGAACAAAGCCAAAACACACCAATAAGCGAGGCCACAAGTGCGTCCGAGGCCTGCGAGCACGAAGACTATCCAAATCCGTGTACTTTACTCCATCATGTCCCATGTCGTTGAACGATTGCAGCACCAGAGTCACCTCTAGTTAATTTTAGGAAAGTCTATGTAGCCGAGGGCCGATATGCAAGTTCCAGGCTGCATTGTGACGCTGTGGAGGTATTCGCTCTCTCAGAGTTCACGGTGTGCCATTTTCCTTGGTTAGCTGTATCTTTGGCAATAACAGCTTTCGATTGCTTTCAATCTTCTATTGGTATTTTATTCACCTTCGATGCGGCATCGAAGCTCCAAAAGCTCGCTTCCTTTCGAGTATGCCACAAGGTACGACCGTAGAAAGTTTTTATTCGCTAGAATCGCATTCCTCTCTCCGACTTTTATTTCACCAGTCCCGTATTCAACGTATTTATCCACATTCGTTTTGCTGCCACGTCCTATCTCATGAAGTTACGGTAAAGCGTTTCGGAAGGCCAAAAGGTCTTCAGGTTGATCGCTGTAAAATCACGACGGACATAACAAAAAAAAAAATCTGCTTTGCAGATTCTTTGATCGTAGAAATGCGATGAGGATAATAGGTACAAGCTGCATTACTCGCAAAAATAGAGAGAGAGAGAGAATAGAGCTTCGCCGTTCGGCCGCAGCGTTTCATGTCGAAATGTCACTATGACAACGACAGTTACGATAAAAAAAAAGAACACCACGAAAACTGGTTAGAATCCTGCTATTTTGCAAAATGACTACTATAGCAACACTATAATCATCGCCTCATCGGTAATAAAACGTAATCGCGCGCAATACATGAACACAACGGGGAGACATGCCAGGAAATTAAAGATGACAAAACGATGTAACCAAATATGACTTAAAAAAAACAAACTCGGAGCCATATTTTTCGCTACCTCTTAGGATCATATCTAAGGTATGTAAAGCACTCCAGCACGATTGTTTACGTAGAGACTGCATTTTTTTCAACTTTCTGCAGATTGCCCAGATTACCTCGTCTGAGAACCCGGATAACCTCGTCCGAGTACCCGGATGGTTTTGCTGGAACGCCCGAATAATCGGCGTTACATTTTTCCTCAGGTCACTTAGCGGTCACCGGTAATAGTTGCTGTGAAGGCATTTCGTATACCTAACGTAAAAGACAAACATTGCCGGGCGCTAACATTTTTTTAGCTACATAAGCAAACAACATAAATAATAGCGCATCACCCGTATCATGTACACCTAAAAACGACCCCATCAGCTCAGTTCTTTGAACTGAGCTCCCCACACTTAGAATATTTGCAAACGAATCAGTACTCGATACCTAGGATTTTTATTTGTCCACTTATTTTTACGAGCTTCTTCACGACGCCTCCGCTCTTTTGCATGTTATCTTAAACAGCGCGCTTTTTTACGAGGTTCGAGAACTGCTTTGCAGTTATCCTTGGAAGCCGCGTCGTCCCCTTGGTGGCTATAGCTGCGTTTCATAACCAATCAGAATCTCCATGAAGAGGCGGCACGCACGTATCGTAAATAATCTTATAAAAGGGTCGCTTAACTGCACGACGTCATAGGATTACGGGTGGCCTGATCAAACGAGGAAATTCGCACACTCATGCGTGTGATGCTGATAGGTGACACAAGACACCGCAGGGTAACTAAAAGCATATCGCGTGCACTTAGTGAGCACGTTAACGGAAAACTTAAACCGACAATGACGATTTCGATTGTAATGAAGAGCATTCATATTTCCCCCCGCCTTTCAGTCACTAACTAGAAGTATAGGCGCTCGAAACGTTTCCAAATTCTGTTGAAAATATTGCGGGAACTAGAACTACAAAGCAAATATATTTCTTTGTGTGAAGGATTCAGTTTACAATTATTATTCACTACTCATTACATTTTATTATTTGCAATATTTCTTGTTGCTATCATTTATACACACACACACACACAACACACACAGACGAGAGAGAGAGAGAGAGAGAGAGGAGAGATGTGTGTGTGTGTGTGTGTGTGTGCGTGCGCGTGTGTTTGCTTGCATTCCTGTGTAGTTTTTACTAGGCGAATGTCCTTCTTATAGCAGATGTTCGCGCTTTTATATAGCACCGGCTATTCCTTCTCACCGACAAAAATCTCGTGAAGATTACAGCTATGTTATAAATTTATTAAAATAGCACGCAGGCTCATTCCATGCAATTCAATCGAGTTATAAATAAGTATCACATCTCCACTAAGTTTATTCACGTAACGATTCATTTTTAATTTAATCAATAAATGAATGACGTAAACAGCTGCACCGCCTTGGTGGTCCGCCTTGCTGGATCAGCGGCTATAGGGTGCTTGGCTGCTGATCCGAAGGTCGCGAGTTAGATTCCGGCCGTGGCGCTGTGGTCGCGTTTACATGGAGGCGAAATGATGTAGGCCCGAGTACGGCGCGTTGTCAGTGCACGTCAAAGAATACCAGATGGTCAAAGTTTTCGGAGCCTTCCACTGGGGCGTCTCTCATAATCATATAGTGGTTTTGGGACGTTAAACCCCACGTATAAATCAATCAATCAATCGATTAGTCTGCCAAATACTATGATACACCAGGCGCATACACGCGCGATGTGACCTAAAACAGAATATCTCGCAATACCGAGGCGCATATACATAACGATGAGTCCACCGAGCTGCTCCGCTACTCAGTGCATTTTACAGCCGCTTCTCCATCAGAACAGCACTGCACATACGCAGTTCTTGTAATTAAGTCTCAAATTAAATCTTTTCACGAGTTGCACGACAGGCAGTGATCTAATTAAAAGCCACCCCCCTCCCACTCCGCCACAGTATAGATTTGAAAAGTGGGACCCGCGGGGAGGGACATAGGTCTCTATACCTGTACTTATTGATCTGCACAAAGTTTACACCGTCCCATCGGCATTTGTAGCTCAAAGGACAAAGCAGTGTTCTGTTAAGGTAACAACTTCAAGTGCCCCATTTTAGCGTCGGCGGCCCGTCAACAATAATGCAAATCATCGTGTGACGCAATTGACGGGTGATGCAAAAAATCATCATCGCGTGATGACGTCCCCACGAAGACGTCACAGTGAGGTCGCGCGATGGCGTCATCACGTGACATCTCACCTTAGCTTCCAAGTGGTCCGATCACATAGGCCATGTAAGCAAGTGAAGTTCTTCCGATCTTGGAGGCAGTGCGAAACCGCATTAGACTCGGAGAGCTTTTAAGCGGTGGTGGGGCAGGATTGATGCATCGGGGAAGTCTACACATGGCCGGCCGGTGATGTAGGCATGCCAAAATAGGTCGAGTGCTAAGACGATGGCTAGCACCATCGAGTCGCCACACGTGTGACGTCATGACATGACGTCACAAAACTTTGATATGTATACGTTGTAAGGTGGCGTCATCGCTCGGACAATGTCACCTGGGGGTTTTCGGCGAGACCTCACGAGACCTTGACTCGCAAGGTATATCGCGCGAACCTTGCGAAATGAATCACTAACAAAGCCGCTTAAGGCTCTCGCCTTACATAGCTGGATTAATCTGGATGAACTTATTCAGTCCGGCTGTGCCTTCGGACAACGCGCAACAATAGCAGCAACCGAGGCACATAGTCAGCGGAACAGCTCCGTATAATTATCAACCACTCATCACGATCAGCACACAAAAATCATGAGGCATAGAGACCAGCGCCCGCGCTAAATTGCTGAAGCGCTTAAAATTATAAAAGCAACGTGGGTGAGTCAGCCTCCAATCACTCTCGCAGATGCTTAGATTTCGTGTCTACAGCATGCGAGATTACATGCCTCCATGGTGAGGGTTGTTAAGGTTTTTTATGCCTCGTACGCATACATATGACACGTTTCGTCCATTAAAGTTTCCGTTATTAGACAGCGCTTGTATCGTGCACTTTCTTGTGTTTTTTGTGCTTTTTCTGTGCATGCGCTGATCCCCGGGATGAGTAAGTAACAACTAGCCCAATTTGATACTTCAGATAATCAACCGCATTTCACACCCTATACTGCATTGCATGGTTGCCAGATTCTCGAAGAAAAAGAAGAGCCACAAAATTAAGCAATGTAGCCAGAACAGTAGCCAACCAGCTGGCCGACCAGCTTTGGGCCGTCCGGCAAGCCGATGATGCCACCCGAGTCCCAAGGACTTCGAGCGGTCACCTGAGGCACTGCCATCATCATCGACGGAGGGTGGGGAGGGACAGCGGTTAATCTCTTCTTTCCCCACCTCGCCCGGAGGAAACTGCGGAACTTCAAATAAAGTTTATTTATTCATTCATTGTTACACGGTGCCGCAGCCGGCAGTGTGAACCAACACTTAATACTTTTCTTATAGCAGCGATTGGTTTTAGCGTATATTAGATGTTGATGTCAGGGTCATAATAGCCAAAAAGTATAATCAGGAAGCCAACGTCATTTTTTTTGTCGGCGGGGCCTTTTAAATGTAGCCAATCTAGTGTACAATAGCCAAATCTGGCAAGCCTGTACATTAGCCAATCGTCCAGATGCGCCGTTTTCCCTTTTTTACGACGATACCTATCGCAAAACGAAATCGTCTCACTCACTTTAGCGCGACGAGGTTACCTTGCGCCTTCGGGCTGCAAACCGCGAACGCGTTCCATAAGAGCTCACTGCATGCACGGGCGGAGGCGCGAGCGATTCGTGCGGGTCTCGTATCTCCTCCCCTTCGTATAAACCAACGTGGGATAAACGCATCGAGATGAGCGCACATGCACACACGTACGCGCGATTTCCAAGTTGGGAAAGGCACATTCCGATGCCTACCGCTGCGCGCTACTCTGCATTCACCGCCAGCGTCGCCGCCAGAGACGGCGCTGAATGCAAACAACAAAGAGGGAAAAAAAAAAGACCGCCGCGAGATAAACTTGTACAGGCGTGCCACCTCTCGACAATGGCAGATTAAACCTGCTGCGCTCGCAAGCTTTCTTGCCCAAGACGTGGCGGCGACCGATACACCACGGCGTGTAACACGTTATGCTGCCTGCAGCTGCTCAGGAAGGGAAGGATTCCGGCATTTTTACTCGGCAGCACACTCGGGATGGGAAAAAAAAAATGAGTGGTACACCACCTGACGATAGTTATGACGCGAGAACAGGACGACGACAGAGAGACAAGGAGGACACGAAGGACACTGTTCTCGCGCTATAACTATCGTCATGTCATACCAACCAGCCCAAGCTGCCACACGTCTAAGGTACATCACCGTTCGCAGCTGCTACAGTGTTAGTCACTCTACTCTAGCCTTGCCCTCTCCGGGTGCCATATCAAAAGGGGGAGGGGAACCACTGTTTATTTGGGAAATGTACGGACATAGCGCCCTTAAAAACGGGTCGTGGAAGAAAAAGTTTGTTTTACACTTTATACATGTACAACGGGAGGAGTTGACACCCTACCCGGACGACGGTAAGCAGCGGGCGTAGGAGATGATAAGAGATGGGGGAGAGATAGAGAGAGATACAACAGAGGACGACACAAAGGAGGGAACAGAGGAGGCGAGACGGGCGCGTCGAAGAAAAGTGACTCAACGCACGAAGCTCAGAGAGATAAGAGATAAGATGAAACAGACATCGAGTGGGAGAGACTACCAGAAACGAAAACAAACAAGACCGCCAGGCTTGCAGCCCAGTCACAGCTAAAGCTGGAGGAATGTTATTTTTAAGAGCTCCTTGTAATCTCTCTAGGGACCCGTAACATCGTTACGATTGCAAAGTATACCCGCTAGGGCCACAAATCATTCTAATTTTTGCGAAGTTGGAAAGCGCTCGCTACGCCATCATTCGTCATTTTGCGAAGACGCGCGGTGCCCGCTACGCATCAAGGCATTATGTGTGAACACTTTGTCGATGCTGCAGCGCCGACGACGACGAAATATAACGGACGAGCCGTTTTTTACCTTGCATCAACAACCTCAACAGTTGTTGTTCACGTAGAGTCCCACACGTGGCGGATCGATAGGTTCGCCCGTTACATGGACAAGCGCATAAGAGTGTTCGTGCCTTTTTTTTTCTACTTTCATCCTTTGTGCGCATGTGTAGTTGTTATCGAGACTTTTTCTCGGGCTAGTTGTCTCACGACTTCTTGAAGGCAAAGTTTTTTTTTTAGCGCAAAGCAACACACGGACAGACAAAGGAAACGGGACTGGCGCTAACTTCCAAAAAACCGTCGGGCTTTTGTGGTGCCTTGACTCCGTTCTCGCGTCCGTGTCTGCTTGCCCCGTCTTTTACAATGAATACATCATTCACTCCCGTATGCGACTGACGCGAATCTGAAGCGCTTCCAGATATTCTATGCGCAGCTGTGGAATGACTCCACACAGCTGCCATTTGGTTTTTTTCTGTCTCTTCCTCTCTCGCTGTCTGTTACAAATACTGTATACGAAGCCGGTAAAGCGGGCGACCCGAATAACGCGCCACAAATTACGAGGCCACACCTGCGAGGAGTGCACATGCATAACTTCATATACATGCACGTCTCCCCTGTCTTATTTCTCGGGATTTCGCTAAAGGAGGCTGCAAGGGCCGTATCATGCGGCCGATCGCGGGCCCACGACTGTTCGGTTTATCGCAAACGTCTGTGGCGACGGTCTCTCCAACGTTCGTTGCGTTTCCAAGTCGCGGGAACGTGTAAGACCTTGCGCAAGTAAATGATTCACCGCACGTGGAGCGAATGCCGTTGCTTATATTATTTTATTTTTTCCCTCCTCTACTCTGAGTGCGTCCGGTCGTAAAATTTAATAAAAAAAACGAGGAAAGAACACCGGTGGACGAAAAAAAAAAAGGAAGAAAGTTCGAGCAATGAATTCAGGCGCCTACAGAACTACAGAGGATCAGTGGGAAACCTCTTCCGATGAGACGAGATGAATCTGAAACAACTCTCGTATCATCCAATAGCGCTGTGACAACATTCAATTATTATTATTATTATTATTATTATTATTATTATTATTATTATTATTATTATTATTATTATTATTATTCGTTAGTATCGTCTGTTCATGGCGAGCTGCTTTCTATATTTTTATGTCCAGCATAAAAATCATCTAAAACGTTTTCGGGCAAAAAAGTCCATCCAGAGACAATAAATACTGTGGTCGTTAGAGATACCACCGAAAATCTGCCTCAAACAGGAGGTTCGTCTTTGGTATCCGAAAAGATGCCAGCTGATCTCCGACGTACGTAAATAATAAATAACAAATGTCGGGGCTTTACGTCCCAAAAACCACGACTTCAATATCAGAGACACCGCGTGCAGTAGAAGGCTTGGGAATTGTCATCCACCCGGGGTTCTTTAAAAGAGCACCAAAATCTATAGGCACGCGGACCTATCGCACTCGGTCTCCACCGAAATCTGGCACCGCGGGATTCGATCCCGCGATCTTCGGGTCCACCGTCAAGCACCATTGACAAGCACAGGAAAAAAACCCACGCAGAACATTTTCCAAAACCTGTCAATTATGCGCATCCAAAACTGGCGATTGCAGCATAAATGCACCTCCAGCGAATGCATGACCGGCTTCACATCCACCCATCGAGCGCTCGGGAGAGTCCACAACGCCATACAGCAACGCGGCATATACGCCTGTCACCTGCGGAATGCGGCCACACGCGGCACTTGACAGCGCGCGGCGCCTTCGCGCAGCTGGCGTATCATTCGGCGTGAATAGAAAAAAAAGATAACGCAGGCGGCCGATCGTATATTTCATTCCTCTTTCTTCGCTAGGTTATTGGCCCACACGGCGCGCTGCGTTCATCAGCGCCGCTCCCGCGGCTTGTCATGCCGCGCGAAGAGCGTACGATAAAATACTGACAGAATATACCCACCACGACGTTGGTTATGGCGCTATATATAGGCTGCTGGCCCGAAGGTAGCGTGTTCGAATCCCGGCCGCGACGGTCGGACTTCGATGGAAGAGAAATGCGAGAGACACGTGCCTTGTGCTATGTTCGTGCACGTTAAACAACGCCAGGTGGCCGGAATTTTCCAGAGCCTTGCACTATGGCATTATTAATTGCCATATCGGGGTTTGGGCGATTTAAAATACCAGATGTAATTGTTAGTATACTGACAGGATAATGATCGACTATAATATCTATGGAGTGCACACCTGCTGTTTTACGACCAGCGCCCCTGCCAACAACAACAACAACAACAACAACAATAATAATAATAATAATAATAATAATAATAATCGGAAAACGCGTACAGTGGACACGTTCAATAAAAAAGGCATCTACATCACCGCTTCATTTCACGGACCAAGCAGCGCGCAAATATGCCGACTGAATGCGTTACTTATAATTTCGCTATGAAAAGGCCAAGACGTCAATGCGGACGACGTGCCAACCGCAATACGTGCTTGTCATGTTTGCGCATTTTTCTTAAAGCACGATGTACCAACTCGAGCATTAACAGGTTCGTCAATAATATCTGTAATATTCTAATATCTGTAAGTCTGTAATATTCATATACCTTGTGTCACCTACTGAATACGAAGAGAGAAAGAGAGAGATAACAACGAATGTGCGAAGCCCACCACCTCGAAAGTTTCACACTCCGTATGCAGTGGGGTATTTATTGATATGTGGGGTTTGACGTCCCAAAACCACCATATGATTATGAGAGACGCCGTAGTGGAGGGCTCCGGAAATTTCGACCTCCTGGGGTTCTTTAACGTGCTCCCGATTCTGAGCACACGGGCCTGCAGCATTTTCGGGCCTACAGCAAATGCTACAGCAAATGCAGCCATCACAGCCGGGATTCTATCCCCCGCCCTGCGGGTCAGCAGCCGAGTACCTTAGCCACTAGACTACCGCGGCGGGGCTGATACAGTCGGGTAAGCAGGGGGAAAAGAGGGGGGTTGAAGGCTCCCTCCCCCTTCGAAATTTTGCACTTTCGCACGTGCCTATTGACGCGCAGATATACCAACGCATGCACGAAAACATGAAAGGGATGGTTAACCCCCCCCCCCCACCCCCGGCGGCGCTAATGATTTCGATCCGATTAATAGGCGCACACATACTAGCAGGCACACGAACATACATCAGTGAATGTCGGACTACGAACGCCTACCCGCTCTTTCGAAAAGGTTTCTGCGTGAGTCCTGTCAACAAGTAACGGACAACTCTCCGTGGCTGTTCTTGGACTTCAGTAATCGGATGGTCTTCGGCAAGGGGGGTGCAAAGAGGGCAATTGTAACAACCACCCAAATGACACAAGAACCCCCCCCCCCCCCCATTTGATGAAACCCCACCAGCGCAACCACCAACCCTTCTATAACACGATGCAACACTGGCTTGAAAAGCTCAAGACAATATACTGCCCGGTACAAAGCTCTCATAGAAAGTGCGAACGACAACCGCCGAAACCCAGTCCTTGCATCGTTCCCTTGAACTTAAAAGAAAGTACAGCGCGCTTCGGGCGATGAAGGATAGGGTCGCTTGGCTTTAAAACAACGAGCACGCGCGTTCGGACGGACGAAGCCGGTTTGCCGGCGGCATGCGCGGCCTCGCCGTCGCCAGAGACGGGGTCAGGCGCTTTCTCTCCCATACCTTCGTCTTCGTCCTCTTCGTCGTCGTCGCACTGGGTCGACCGCTTGTCGTTCACGGCAGGGTGGTCGCCGTTGCTGTGGCACGCGGCACGAGACTCCGAAGAAGGCGGCTGCTGCACGTGCCGTCCACGTTGCTCGTCGTCATCGTCGGCGGGAGGTGCTTCGACTCGTATCTCCGGCACCGTGCCCAGCTCCGGGCCACGACCCGCAGGCTCGGGACGCAGCGTGAACGAGCGGCTCTTGCGGCCGAACAAGCGCATGCTTGCCGAACGTAGTGACGGGCAAGTGGAGAAGAGCACGTCGCGCACAACACAACACACGCAGCACACAGCACGCAAGATTCCCGTCTACGCGGCGGTCTGCCGGGGGAGGCACGCGGCGTTGTGGTCGACGTGGGGAGAGGGTCAAGGCGGAGGAGCGGCTACGCGCCGCCGACGACGTCAGCAGCGTCGGCGCGGAGACGTCAGAGACACACCACCTGGTGGATCGCGCCGTGAGCGCGCGCGCGGACCGGGAGGCGCGCTTTTTCAATTGGCACGGAAGGCAAGGCAGGGCGAGATAATCACGGGAAAACAACAACAAACATCAGCACGCCAGCGAGCGCAAGAACAACAACAAAAAAGAAATCACCACAAATCCCACGCACTTTCAAAATCGATTTCACGCGAAGCAGTTAACACCGAAAAGAAAACAAGCTAAATAACGCGAACAATCGCAACTGTCACGAACGACTGCCGGCAAAATGAAGATGAGCGATGGTTATCTGCGCTAAAGTTCCATGGCTCACAATTTTCGTAGTATATTGGCCGTGAAACAGCGGCCAAAGAAAAAAAAACAACAAAACAGTAGTTTTACGCGAACCAAAAGCGTCCTAGATGTTTTTTTTTTTTTACACATTGAGAGGAGTCAGAAGGATAATCTGAGACTGTAGAGATAATTTGTTATGATCGGGCTACGAGTATATAAGCGGCAATTTCATAAAATGCAAAAGAATTGATGATTGGAAAAAAAGTGGGGGAGCTCTACACGTAGCACAGACGTGGCGTATCGGGCGGGCTACAGCTGTATGCAGCAAATAATAATAATAGTAATAATAATAATAATAATAATAATAAAGATATGGGGAATTTAGGGGCCCTTCACTGCAATGAAAATGGCGACGGCCGTGAGGATTGAATCCGAAAACCGTATAACCAG
The DNA here is from genome assembly GCA_013436015.1 of Rhipicephalus annulatus. Lineage (NCBI taxonomy): Eukaryota > Metazoa > Arthropoda > Arachnida > Ixodida > Ixodidae > Rhipicephalus > Rhipicephalus annulatus. Next base: position 106,402 of record WOVY01006530.1, read on the forward strand.
GAAACGTTTTACGAAATACCCGTCCAACGGTGCGTTCACATGCATTCCATTAAGAGACGACCCAGTGCCTCCTCTATTTCTCTCAATGCCAGCCAGATGCGCCTGGTACAGCCGTTCACTACCCTCCCTTGCCTTCGCGTGTGCTTTGCGGTCATCGGGGAGAGAAGCGAACATGCTTGGGATAGTGCAACGCAGAAGTTTTGGTCTGTCTGTCGGCCGATGCAGCCACCCGAAGAAATTTTAACTCCTTGATCAACGCCCACCCATCTTCATCTCGTGGCCGCGTTTATACTTGAGCACATTGCCGATCAAAAAGCAAATATCACGAATATCTGATGCACAACATCAATAGGTAAGCATTAGGTTGCGGCTTTCCTTACTAGAAAATGCATAGACACGTAATTCTAAAAACCCTAGTATTCCTTACGCTTCACTGACAATGCAATGCTATACACGAAAAATCGGCTGTTTCCTACCCTCCGCTAAGGCGAAACGGTGCTGCCACCTACCAGAGGCTCTGCGTTCTATGCGCAAGCTTCTGTTTCTTGACATTACTGCCAGATGGCGTCCATATCACACGCAGCGCCTCCAGACAGAAGACCATCGTCTTCCGACGACATTCGCCGCGAAGCACGCAGGTACGCCGCCATTTTAGATGCGGAGCATCTAATACTCGAGGCTTGTTGTGCGGCGCCGTCCGCAAGCTTCCTCCTCCTTCTTCCACCATCTGTGCATCCCTTCCTCCTCTACACACCGCGCGCGCTTCACTCCTCCACCATCTGTACACCCTTCCTCCTCTACACACCGCGTTCGACATCTACAATTCTCCTGATTCTCCAGTGGACGCGCATGCGCCGTCGCGCTTCGAGAACATTCAACAGCTGACAGTGCATGCGCCGTCGCGCTGTATATATACTCAAGGTCGGCGCTCGCTCGCTCAGTTGCCGCTCGTCGGTTGGTTTGTACGGCGCGTCGACGTCCAAGGTCGCGGTGAAATGAATTCCAACGAATCCACAAACACAATGATCGACGTCCCTTCGACCAGCGCCGCCCTTTCGCATACGTGTGTACGTGTTCACTCATTTAACACCCCCTCCTACAACCACGTTAACCAATTTAGCCATCGACCCAAGTAAGTCGCAATTTAACACCCCATTTCACAACCACGTTAACCAATTTAGCCATCGACCCAAGTAAGTCGCACTTTAACACCCCGTTAACCAATTATATGCTCCGCATCCTCCTCGGTGTTCCCCAGAGGGAAGCTGCGGGCAATTTTTTTTTTCTTGTTGTCATATACTGTTTTCTCTTTTTTTAACTTGAAAGTTGTCGTGAACATAAGTAGTCAGCTTGCAAGCTAAGCTAAATGGCCCGTCCGTGTTTTGAAAGCGAATGAATTTCTAAGTCGGGGCATGTCAGGCGTCTGTCAGTGTCCGCGCACCGGCAGGTGTTTCTCTCCGCTCTCACACCCTCTGCCACAGCAACAGCTGCAGGCGCGCGCTTACCCTCGCCCCTAGCAACCGGAGCAGGTGGTGCGGGCGGAGAGTGAGTGGAGAGGAGGAGCGTGCTGTATCGTGGGAGCTCGGCGGAGCTCTCACGTGAATGAGTGTAGGAAAGAGTAGGTGCAGTGTTTCGCCACTCCTTCTCTCACCGTTTGCTCTCTCTCCTCCCTGAGCCCCACTCTCTCATCCGCTCGCTCGTCCGTATATATATAAACGGAGTGAAGCGCGCGCGTCACTATCGACCGTTCGCTGGCTGATGAATGTGTGAATAAGTGGTTGCGGTATGAATCTTCGTCTCGCCATTAGTTTACGCCATTAAAGTTACTATGCCTTGTGCTCTCGGCGCAAGAAATGCATTCGCATTTCCTCGCGATTCCCTTCGGCGAGGTGCGGGCAATTTTTTCGTACTTTGTACATTTGTGCTGCGTAATTTATTCGCAGAAGCTTTCCATTATTCTTTTCTGGGCAATAACCGTCTTTCAAGTAACGATATCTAGGGTATGGTGTCCCAAAAACACGATGTGATTATGAGGGACGTCGTAGCAGAGAGATTTGGAAATTTTGACCGCTTGGTGCGCTTTTAACGCGCACTTTCTTATGTGGTTCTTAAAGATAAAAGCAGAGTAAAGTGAGCCCCGTAACTGTCTGCATCAGAGTGCGACACCTCAACAGTAGCTCACAAGGGATGGGGGTAGGGAGGGATTAAAAGGATATTATTAAAAGTTATATATCGAGAGACGAAGGAGAGAGCGAGGCGCAGGGACAGCGAGCGACGGAAGTAAAGCGGATAAATGAAAGACGTAAACGCTCGCAGGAGTCCGAGGACGCGGCACCACTCAGCGAGAGCTCATGTCGGCGACAGAAGATGGCGTAGGGGGAAGCCCAGTCGGCCAGAGCTGCTCTGTCGTCGGAGATCGCGGGGGCACAACGGGTCGGCACGAAATCCAGCGAGCGAGTCCCGACGCGCACTGACACAGCACAGTACACGTACGAGCATCTGGAATTTCGCCTTCATCAAAATACGACCGCCACGGCACCGATCGAACTCGCGACCTTCTAATCAGCCGCCGAGCCCCGCATCATCTACACCACCAACGGCGGAGACTCCCAGCTTTCAGCCATATCGAACTTTATAGTTGGGTGCTGTAAAGGCATGCGCCTTCCCAAATCGGCCGCGTGATCCGGCCATAGCCGGCTCACGCTGCCAGTCTGGGAACACGATGTCCTGCAGTGCACGGAACTGGCGAGAAGGAAGTATGTACACGTGTGTACTGTGTGGCGAAATGTCCATGATTGGGACTGAAACGTATGAATGCGACGCAGCCCACGCACGTGTGTACTCTAGGCCGTTGATACGTCTATTCTATGGATATACGTGCATTAGCCCTTCCCCTCCGGATGACGGCCGCGTTATCACGGGCTCATCGCGGAATGCCCGTGGCCGCCACAGAAAAGGGTGCGTGCCGTTTTTTGGTTGCCAAATGCACGCGCGGTGCGGCAGCGTGTTTCGGTCGGGTGGTTCCCAAAGTGAGGCGAAGCGAGACGGCACGATGCGTCTATATAGGCTCCCAGAGTGACGGTGAAATTGGACGCACCACGGGCGGGCTGTTGACGCGCGCATGCGAGCAGGAAGACAGCGAGTGAGAGAGATTCCCAAAACATCGCAGTGGGCGATGAAGCTGAAAATCGCATCGGGCAAAAGTGCAACTGCGTGTACAGTGCCGGCGAAAGGAGAGAGAGAACAAAAAAAGAGAGAGAAATCCGACAACGCGCCCCAAGTCCCACGTAAATGACAGGACATTGAATCTTATAATCGACACAATAGTAACAGGACAATAAATGTGAAAAAAAGAAAGGCTGTGGCAGCTTCGCACTAAATGGGTGCATCATGAATGGAGTGCAGAGCTGCATGAATGGAGTGCAGAGCCTGGTTTAGATTACGTTTCTCTTTCTCTGTGCGTGTCTATATTTTTCTCATTCTCTCAGTTCTTTCTATTGTTTTTATTTTGTCGTACCTGTATATTTCTGTTTCTTTCTCAATCCATTCCTCTATGTGATCACTTTTTTTCTGTCTCTACCTCTTTCTCACCTCCCCTTCATTTCTGCATCATCATCTCTATTTTATCTGTCTTCCTCTCTCTTTCAATCTCCATCTCTTTTATTCTGTACGTTTCTATGTCTTTCTCCGTAATGAAGATGATTAAGAAAACTTAATTTGGATCCAGAAAAAACGCAGGGGAGATCCTGCCCACGGATCACCAAGCCAAGTTTCGCGGCTTGTTCGCGGGCACGGCCACGGTTTCTTTTTTGGTCGTCGAGTACGGAACTTCGCAAGAGCGCTACCCACCTGTCCTTGCTGAAGGCGAAATGTGGCGATATCTTTCTAACGCCCGTCTATTCCTTTCTCATGACGGTTTAGCGCAACGAAAAAATGGACACGAAAAGCCAGTAAGTACACAATACAAGCGCTGTGTTTCGTCACCGCTTCTGGGGTGCGCTTTTTCGTATTCGGTGTCCCTTTTTGCGCTGACCCCCCATCACGTGTATGTCCCTACTAGCCCAGTCTGTTACATTTCTTTCTTGCTATCTGTTTTCTCTCTCTCCCTCTCTCGGCATCTGTACTCGTGCCCTCACCAGTCAGAGTTATTACAACCCACGCCGGACAAATCGGCGGACGTATTCCGTGAAGCAAAGCGGAAGACGAAGAAGAGGACGAAAAGAGCATGTGCGATTTCATGACGTACGGTCATACGTTTTCTGTGCGCTTGGCACGGAACGACGGTCGGCTCAAGCCACTGCGCTGTTAAATGAGCATAAATTAGCACAAAACCCCGGAATTTTTTGAACACTTTAGCAAAGATGCAAAAGTAGTCAGAGGTTGAAAAAAGAAAAGAAAAGAAAAAAGCTGCCTTTCATACCTGTAATGACCCACATCTTTCATACACCTAAACTAAAAAGAAAAGAAAAAAATACGGTGGTCGACAAATTACAACACCCAGCCCAGCGTATACATGTGTCCTTTGAAAAACTGTTACTGACTGAACAGGTTTAATTAGCCAACAGTTGAGCAATTTCGGTGCACACGAACCGTGCACTCTTTCAATCAATAAAATACACGAATGCGCCACGAAGAGAGAGATGAATGGGGAATAATCCTCGTAGAGTCTCCTTCTGGGAGTTGTCTAATTTATGCGCAAGCGTGAAACATTGCCGTACAGTTAAGTGAATGGTGGCGGACATCCCCCGATTCGGGTCTTCAAGCAACCTCGGTTTACGCCGCCGTCGTTTTGCTTGTTCCTAGCGTTCGTCAGCGCCTGGAAAGGCCTAAACGAAAGGCCCGTGGCGTACGAATCTGAATGCGCGTTCGGACATCGAACTTTTTGTGTGTGTGAACACGCTATTTTGCTGATGTGCGCAATGAATAATGTGTGTCGGCTTTTCATGTTTTTTTTTTTCGCGGAAGAACTTTTATAACATCGCATCAGCCGCCATGGCGGTCTAGTGGTCGTGGTGACTGACCACTAACGCGCAGGTCGCGGGATCGAATCCCGGTCAAGGCGCTCACATCTACGATAGAGGCCGATATGCTCGAGACCCTCGCACTTGTATAGGCGCACGTCAAAGAACTCCAGGTGGTCGAAATTTTTAGAGTCCACCGCTACGGCTTTCCTCGTGATCATATGGTATAACCTTGGGACGTTAAACACAAATAGTTATTATGATTCCATCCCCTCAAAATGTTCCAACTAAAGTGTTCTCGTTTATTATTCTTTTTGTACTGGCACCATGAGGCATAAATTCTAGCTTGTTTTGCAAGAACTCCCGGTAGAGCACTAACTTGTGGTTTTCCTATTGTTAGAAAAAAAAGTCTTCTAAACATAACACCGATGCGAAATCGATGCTTGTAACTCAAATTAAGAGTAAGATTTGACAACTATGATATCAAAGCATAGGTTCCTTTTTTTTCATAAATTAAAGCCGACTGACTTTCGGGGCAACTGCTAGAAATCAATCCAACGCGTTCATTGAAAGAGGCGACCGTTTTCGCATGGTGTTGCATAATGAATCGCGCACGGGGCTGTTTTCGTAACTCGAACGTTCACCTCGTCTTTCGTGGCGCTCGCGAACGAAGGACAATGGTATCCGAGTTGGCCTCCGCCCGTACACGCACACCGACTGAAAAGCGACTCAACGCTTGATGGATTCGATTGATGCTGTTAGTTCATGTACGCTATCGAGATATGCGAAATTGACCGTTGTCAGGGAATTCTCACCACGTAAAGGTGGAAATGCTATGACGCAAACAAAAAAACACCAAAACAGAGCGAAGAAAATTGTAAATGAGATCTTGGAATGAGAGTGTTAAAAAGCGGCATAGCTCAATTGCAACAAGGACATATATAGGTTTAACACCAAGGGACAAGACGAGAGCAGAGTGTATGTAAGGGAAAAAAACGGGTGTCTGCGACATCACATATATATAGTCGAAATCAAGAAGCAAAAATGGTCATGGGCAGGGCACGTAGCGCGAAGGCAAGATAACCGCTGGTCATTCCAAGAGACGGCAAGCGGGCGAAAGGGAGACAGAAAGTTAGGTGGGCAGATGAGATTAGGAAGTTTGCCGGTGTGGAAGCAGCAAGCACAGGACATATATAGTTGACGGACGGAACACGGGAGATGACTTTGTTCTGCAGTAGGCATAGTCAGGATGATGATGATGATGATGATGATGATGATGATGATGATGATGATGATGATGATGATGTTGATGATATGACGACGTCGACGATGGTGATGATGATGATACACCTAACATACAAACGCATGTACGAGCACACCTATTGTACGGTTGAATCCCCTCCACCCCCGAAAAACAATTTCTAGCTATACGCCCCTGCACTTCACCCAAACGGCAGTCGTTTGGGCGTTGCGACCTCAACCCGAGCGCATAGCAACGCTCAAGGTTGAGGTCGCAACCTTTGTCTCTAAAGTATTGTGCAAATTTTAAACCGTGACAGCACGCTTTTTTTTTTTGCCTTCCACGAGTTGTCATCATTAGCCAAGTTTCTCACAAGTATGCGAGGGTATAAACTTTCATGATATACATATAGTCCGTGAGCTCAGCTTTCTTGATACAAAGCTATAGGCAAGAGGCTCGGCTATAGCGAGGTGTTTCGTGGCACACCTCTGCGAAACTTACGCCGGAGACCACATCCGGTTTCACGCTAGCGAGGCGCTAACTAAATAAGATCGCACGGAGCTATCGGTATATCCACACGTACGCGGACTGCACGGCCCACTTGCCCAACCGCAACCTAGCGCACTAACAAATTACCGCACACTTTTCATCAATTATTTAGAAGCGCCCGCAGCGCTTCCCATCTCTTTAAGAGAAAGGTTTTTTCAAACCAGGCGGCTCCTTATGACGTCAGAACGTTGACGCGCGCGAGTGGCGGGCGAAGGTTAGCTCGAAGGAGAGAAGGTTACGGCATTTCTGGCGCGTCGCGGAACACTTCCTCGCGTACGTTAATTAACGGGTCAACGGATAGCTTAACAAAACTTCAACGAAAAGGACGCCATATCGGGAGCTAAACCGAAACTCGTGCGGAAACGAAACACTTTCCTCCGAGGTTCCATAGTCGTTTATCTCGGGGTAACGCAACGCTAATGATCGCTCAGTGAAATGAATCATGGTATTACGCCATTCTTACCCCCGTATTCACAAACGCTCCTCGACTCGACTTTCACCCTTCACTTGACAGAGTTGAGCACTGCGCCACCACTCGGCTGAAAATGACGCTGCGCTACTCAAGAATCGCAGCAGACTATCGCTGGTATGCAGTGACTAGCCGTGCCTAAAGATGGCGCTCCCATCGGCTTTCTCAAGATATCCTGTCGGGGCTGGAGGTTAACCAAAAGGCAGTCGGCAGGTTAGCTCTGGGAGCTCACAGTAAGACTACAAACGAGGCTGTACAAGGCGATATGGGTTGGGCTTCATTTGAGGCGAGGGAAGCACAAAGTAAAATACGGTTTGAGGAGCGACTTAGACATTTAGATGAGAAGAACTGGGCAGCCAGAGTGCACAGATACCCGTACCTGAAAAGTGTGGACACCAAATGGCGGAAGAGGACGCGAAAGCAGGCGACTAAATATAACTTGACCGCGGCAAATAAGCAAAGGGGGCCAGTTAAAAAGCAAGTGAGGGAAACAGAGACGCTCATGTGGAAAGAGAGGATGGAAAAGAAGGGATCGCTGGGAATCTACAAGGCAAGCAAACAAGAGATCCGGAAAGAGAACTTTTATGACAACAATAAAGGTAGTGCGTTGCTCTTTGAGGCGCGGGCTGGCTGCTTGAGAACTCTAACTTACAGGAGCAAATATTCGTCACAGGATGAGACATGTGTTGGATGTGGCATAAATAAAGAAACAATCGACCACATAGTCATGGAATGTCAAAAGATTCAGCCGGATAGAAATGGGGGGAAGGTCACACTTCCTGAGGCGCTGGGCTTCGCGGTTGATGGAAGCATTAACTGGTCAGCAGTAGGTATTACTAAGCAGCGGCTGGAGTATTGGTGGAGGAAAAGCAGAGAAGTCGATAAAATAACATCCCAGCCAAGAGTAGCGGCTGGGCTAAATTAAAAAGACATCCGAGTTGAGGGACAGAATTTAAACTCGAACTATTAAGGTAGGCTAGATGGCGCATGCCGTCACCCCGATTCAAAGGGGAGGCCTTTAATCATCATCATCATCATCATCAAGTGAAGGCGAAGCTTAAAGTGAAGGGAGGTTCTAAAATACGGGGGTTAGAGTGTCTATATTCTTTCTGAAGTGGGATCGCGACGTTGCGATTACGTCAATGTTCTCGAGCACTGAAGCGTATCGAGAGTTTTCTTTTTTTATATAGCTAAATGCCTGGCATGACGTTAGCGGATTGATAAGCGCGAGCTACGGCACGATTTCGATTCTTGTCAGCAACACTGGTCGAAGAGCTCCACTGGTGATCGCTCAATTTCGGCAATCGATGATAATCAAGATGAAGACGGCGAACGCATTTCAAAAGAATACGGGATGCCCAGTTGAGAGACAGTCCGGTCTTCCGTCCCTGGAGGTGCGTCTGCCAAGATCCGCGATCTTGTCACATTCCGTGATTGGCGGCCGCTCAAGCCAATCAGAGAGACCGCAGCCGCCCATATCGGGTCAACAAGAGCGCAAAAGATGGCGAATTCCACGACACGTCGGCATGAGACCTCTTCAGAATAGCACACCAATACGGCTCAAGCCATCGTCCCCGTTCAGCTTCCGACCAGGGTTCGCTGTTCGCTTAACGTTCTGAATTAGCGTCAGTTTATTCCCGTTAAGATACGGTGATAATTACACCATGTGTGAATGCAGAGGGTGGTACCGCAGCAACCACCTGAAATGGAACCTCCTGGACACGATGACGAGCATTATTATAACGAATCATAATGGCAACACGTGAAGTTAACCCCACCAGTATCTCTTATAGCTTACGTGGCATAAATGAACGCATGAACAACATTTCCATGTATGAAGTACAAGGCAGATTATTACACTATAATAGTGAAAGCTACAGGATAACATATTTCATATTCCATGTACAGATTGTGCACGAAAAAAGTCAGTCTGCGGAAATAAAAGGCCAGTCTTAAGTATTGATCGTGTGAGCTTTCAACAATAATAATGTGTTACAGAGTAATAATGCCGAAAAGGACAAGGATTTCTTGCCGTAATTGGTGGGAATTCCAGGTAAAAAAAAGATTTTAAGCATACCTAGTATACTATCGGTATTAGTATCAGCTTGCAATGATTAAAGATTAATTAATGTTTGAGCTGGACAGGGCCGTTCACCAGCACACCCACGTACAGGCTGATCTATTTTGTCTACGCTAATCCTGTTCTCCTTCTCTCGGCGATCGGGAATAACTAATTCCTCGCGTTTCTTTTGCGCAACGCCGACCCACGGCCTGTGAAGAATGTTCTCCTCGATAGGCACGAACGTCCAATCGCCGCGCTTGTGGCTGTTGCCAGGAGGCAACAGGCTGGCTATAAACCACGTACGACGTCCTTTCTCTAACCGTAATAGCATCACGTCGGTGTCGTCAAGAGTGCGTGCAGTTCACACATTTCCAGCCGCAAGAAATACGTTATTACATAATTTATAAAGCTCGTATGTGTGATACTGGTCTGATTTTTTTTTCTGAGCTTAAGTACAAGCACATGGTGAACGGGATGGCACGTTCACACGATATCGACTTCCGTTCCTCGATTGTTATTTGAAACTTCCGGTACACTTGAGAGGTGCTCCGAAGCCTCGATAGACCAGTAGTTCTCATACGGTAGTCCAAGGACACCAGGTGTCCTTAGACTATTGTGGCGCTTTTTTTCTTTTTAATTAGACAGACAATCAGACATTCAATCTAACATCGGCCCCTTTCGATTTCAACATGCTTCGCCGCGTAACTACCTCGCATTGCGGCAAAGCTAACTTAAGTACTCCCGTCTTGATGAGGTGGCTGTAGAGCTTTTAACGCGATAGCGTTACACAGCCCGTGTCGGAGAAATTCCGCCGTCAGCGTCGGCCCCGTTGGTTGTGAGCGAAAAATCGTCTGTGCGTCTGTAAGCGAAAAAGCAAGTTACAACGTATCGCCGCGGGAGGCCGCTACTTGTCTACGCTTGCGCACGCGATCACACTGAGAAAGCCGCGCATTCGAAAAAAAAAGTGCTCAAGGTCACGAAGCGCGGTAGTTTCTTTGCCCCTGCCACCCCTCTCTGCTTAGCTTCCAGCGCTTTAGTCGGGACGAGAGAAGAGATAGTGCAATATCAGCATGCGACAAACCTTTATAACTCCACTCGCACTGGACGGATTCTTGATATTTTTGCGGCGTTAAATTCGTGAAGCAATAAGCTCTTCTAGTGAATTCATTCTATGGTTTATTGAAAAAAGTGTTTCAAGGCCCCTTTAACGCATTTTGTTCGACAGGTGTCACGACGACAACGAGCCCATTCGGCGATTTGTAGGCGCATTTGGGAAGCCTCCAACTACGTCGAAAAAGGCCGGAATAGTACAACCATCACCGCTAAAAACACTGGAACATTCAAACAGCTCAAAAAATGAACAACTATGTCCATCTAGCGAAAAACACATCATGTCTTTGCAGAGGAATTGACCAAGCAAACAGCAAACGCTAGATAATGTGCTGTTACCTGTGGGGCATTGTGAGACTATAGCCTCTGAGGTGACGAGCACGCGGCGTGTATCTTGGAGGCCAGGTGACTCTTGCTTTAGATCAAAAACTAGTATGTACCATTCACGCGCATGTGCTGGTACGATCTACTGTACGCGCGCGCGCGCGTGGTGTGTGTGCGTGTGAGTGCGTGCGTGTGCGTGTGCGTGCGTGTGTGTGTGCGTGTGTGTGTGTGCGTGTGTGTGTGCGTGTGCGTGTGTGTGTGTGTGCGCGTGTGCGTGCGCGTGTGTGCGTGCGTGTGTGCGTGCGTGCGCGCGCGCGCGTGTGTGTGTGTGTGTGTGTGTCTGTGCGTGCGTGTGTGTGTGTGTGTGTTTGTGTGCGTGTGTGTGTGTAACAAAACATATTAACAAGTATGCACTTAGCGGTTGAAGGGCGCACTAGGGGCCGGATTTCGCCATCTTTAAGTTCTCACACCAGTCGCCATGACGTCGCAAAGTTTGGCAGCGTATGCTGAGGTCTGCGTAGTTTACAATCGGTAAACATGAAAGTACATTGTCTTCTGAAGATGCCAGACACTAAAAAACGTACCAAGATTCGGGAAATTTCCTCGAGCCAATGTCACCAAAGATATAAAAAAATACTCTTTAAAATCCACGACGTGACGCGAGGAGTCTACTTATATACCTCTGATGGCAAAATAGAATACATCAGACAGAGTTCTCAAAGCACACTTTATCAATACAAACCGATCTATAGTTTTACTTCAGTGTCGAACGCTTAACAACACCGTCTTAGCAACGGGCCTTAGTTAACATTACCAACTTAACATTACTTGGCATTACTTCACATTAACATTACCTAACATTACGAGTTAACATTACTTAACATTATTGACTTTGCAACAGGCTTTCGTTATGATTACCGATTTGAAATTACTTCACATTAACGTTACCTAATATTACCGACTTAGCAACAAACAGGCTTTAGTTAACATTACCGACTTAACATTACTTAACATTACGAGTTAACATTACTTAACATTTCCGACTCAGCAACAGGCGTTAGTTAACATTACAAACGGAACATTACTCAACATTAAAGACTTCGCAACAAGCTTTCGTTAACATTATAAACCGACTCAACATTACTTAACATTACCAACTTAGCAACAGGCTTTAGTTAACATTACCGACTTAACATTTTTAACACTACGAGTTAACATTACTTAACATTACCGATTCAACAACAGGCTTTAGTTAACATTATCAACTTAACGTAACTTCACATTACGAGTTAACACTACATACCATTGCTGACTTAGCAACAAGCTTTAGTTTACATTACCGACTTAACCTTACTTAACATTGCGAGTTCACATTACTTAACATTACCGACTTAGCAACGGGCTTTAGTTTATACAAGTGTCCCGGAGGGTCACAAGTGTGACACAAGTGTAGCACGCTGCCGAAGTTTGTGACACGGCAACAGTTTATACCTTCAGAATGTCAGTGCTATCGATTCGCGTTATCGATTTGTCCTCAAGGGCCGCGACCACAAGAGGCCCGAAAGTCCCTGAATGATTCCGTAGCTAAGAGGGGAGCCCTCTTATCTAGCCAGATAACGGGATACTGTCGTACATTCTCAAACGTAAGTGACCACGACGCGATTATTCTGGAATGCACTTGTGAAGCGCGGGCGCAAATATAGCAGACGGGCCGATCGTAGTCGTTTCCAGCGTAAGAATGCAAGGTCCACACACAAAACTGCGTCATTCCTGCCTTGCAGGTGAAAAATTCGTTCAACTGGTTTTCGTTCGATTCGAAAGTACTTTTCTCTGCTCATGTCAATCGCAAGTATATGGAAAATAAAAGCTGTCTTTTATGACTAAAATAGTACCGCTGACTGCGTACTAATGTCAAATTCTGTGATGATATTTATTAGATGTTCCAGTTTTCTGTCTTTAACCAGCGACAAACCCTTGTCTCTGCATGGAAAAATACTACAACTTTAAAGACGCAAGAGTATTATATGTCAAGAAAAAATAAAGTATCTAAGAGAGCTTCACAGTTCCACGAATGTTTGACATCTGTTGCCAAGTAAGCACATGCATTCCATTAAATCTGCTCTCTTATAATCGAGTACATGGTACTCTGAATCGTCGAAAAAAATTTTTCTAAACATGAGCGCTTTCCGGCAAGTTGTATTTACTTGCGGCGTTACGTGTAACGTTCCCGGTGTTCTGTCGGCTTGTGAACTCGATCACGGCGTAATTTTTGTCAACACGGTCTCATCGAGTGTGAGGCCCACGGGACGAGGGGGGGGGGGGAGTGTTTATGTTTATAAGAAAGAAAAGAAAAGTGAGCCCCGTAACTGTCTGCATCAGGGTGCGACACTTCAACAGTAGCTCACAAGGAATGGGAGTGAGGAGGGATTAAAATGATATGATTAAAGGTATAGAGAGAAAGAGAGTTGCGCTGGGACATCGAGCGAGGACATACCGAGGGATAGGAGAAATATGAAAGATGGAAACACGGTCATAGAAGTCCGAGGACGGGGTCCACTTGCGAGAGCTCTTGTCGGCGTCAGAAGATGGCGTAGGGCAAGCCCAGTACGTCAGAGCTACGCTGTCGTCGGAGATCGGCGTCAGGAGATGACATAGGGCCTGCCCAGTCGGCCAGAGCTACGCTGACGTCGGAGATCGCGAGGGCACAACCAGTCGGCACGGAATCCAGCGTATGAGTGACCACGGGACGGCTTTATGCTCTCCTATATTAGAGTACACAGTATTCTACATCGTTAACCACTTTTTCTAAACGCATCCAAATGGTTGTGGCCGGATCTTATATTCATGGTATCAACGGTCTAAAAGACTACATGCAACACCAGCTTCAGAGGACAGTGGCAGCCATTATCATTGCACAACAAACGTGCACAGGGCACAAATCGTTCCAAGAAGTCACCTTCACTGCACGCTTCCATGTTCAAGGAGAAGAAAACGTCCAGGATGCTAATACAGGAAGTTTTAAAAAATGCTGGAGTGAAAGCTCTCACCACTTCTTAACAGAACATCATGCATGCAATCGAATGGTAAAGTCGAGACAATTTGATGCGTGTCCTTCACGATTCCGATCGCCATGTCTTAGCAAGAAGCCTGCGTTTGAAACAACACGAACGAATGCCAGCAGATAATGAAGCAATGTAATCGGCAGATAATGAATACGAGCAGATAATGATGCCTTCCTTGTCTTCATATTATCTGCTGGTTATCGTTGAGGTTATTTCAAACAAAGAAAACAGCCCTCGAAAATTCTCTTCCTTCAAGGAGCCTGTAATAAACTTCATCCATTACCAAGTGCGAAACAGGTTTTTCTGCTTCACGTGTCACAAAGAGCAGCATGCTGCATAACTTTTTTTTCTTTTTTTTCTGTACTCTCGCCATTCGGTGAACAAACTCAAATACAGTATGACATTCTTTCGCGCACCGGGAACTTTTTCTTCTCTTTTCTCTCTTTTCAAATGGCCCTTGAACAAGCGTCCATTTATCGAGAATCCGCGAAACTTGTTCACGCGGTCACTTGGTCAACATATGTGACATCGAACGATAATAGCTGTCCTTATCTTGCTGACAAGTGACGGCAAACACATCGCGAAGGCGTCACGCTATATATATATATATATATATATATATATATATATATATATCCTCTTACGGCCGTAGTAGTAGTAGTAGTAGTAGTAGTAGTAGTAGTAGTAGTAGTAGTAGTAGTAGTAGTAGTAGTTGTTGTTGTTGTTGTTGTTGTTGTTGTTGTTGTTGCAACATCAACAGCAGCACTGTGTATGTAGGTCCGTTACTATTCATTATTTTTTGTGCATCGTCAGAAGCAATACAGATAATGTAATGCTGTTCAAGCATGGACGACTTCCTGCTCGGTTTTTAGTAATTGATAAGTAGACCTGCTGCATAATCTGTCTGAAGGTTGCGCATACAGTAACTCTACGGTATTCCACAGGCACCTATCAGCACCACAGGTAGTTTGAGTGTTTCCCGTACAGCCAGAGAGACTAGGAACGGGTCAAAATACGCGCCACCCAAACACAGTTATATAAACGAGTGGGCTTTCTTAGAAGCACGACGAAAGCTATCGTTCGAAGGATGCAGCATGTGCGAGCAAATATTTTATGTAAAGGAGACCTGGAAGAAACGAGCGTTTTCGCGCAACATACCATCTTCGCCAAGAAGGCTCCCGTACAGTCTGCTATTCTATCCAACGCCGGCATTGAGCAAACGTGGCTTTCGAGATGGGCAACCGAGCGAAGCGCAGCCATCTCGGAGGGAGTGCGTTGCGAACGTCGCCGATGCACATCGATCGCACGAGAGGGCGCCACGTGCGCGTGCACAGTAGAGCGGGGCGCAAATCGAGGTACCCTTGTGCACGGGAAATTAAACAACGTGACATATGTAGACTTGCCTTGGGAGCACACGGGAATGCCCCAAATCAGAGGGTACAGGGTGACATGGGATGGACATCGTTTGAGTGCAGGGAAGCTATCAAGATAGAATTTGAGGAGCGATAGAGAAAAATGGGAGAGGAGCATGGGGCTAGGAACGTTTTCAGCTACTTGTACGTGAAGAATGTCGATACTATATGGAGGCAGCGAACTCGAAAATTGTCAAGCAAGTATTTAAACAACAGCATAATATTAAGTCAAAAGGAAACATCGGTTAAGAAGAAGGTGAAGAAAACAGAGAGGGACATGTGGAAGATTGGAATGCTTACAAAATCATCGCGGGAGACCTACCGAACTTTTAAGCAGGAAATAGCAAGGGAGAAGATCTACGATAATTCACGGGGTAGTTTCCCTGCTGTTCGAGGCCAGAACGGGAGTATAGCGGGCCAAGACGTACCGAACCAAATACGAAGGCACAGACACGGTATGTAATGATTGTGGAGAAAAGGAAACAGCTGAACATTTGATAATATTCTGAAAAGAGCTCCACCCTATAGTCCAAGATAATGGCGCGGAATTTTTCTAAGCATTGGTGTTTATGGACCGTGAAGGCAAAATGGAATTTAAACGGGTAAAAATAACCAGGAGGAGGCTAACTAATTGGTGGATAAAATCAAGGCGCGAGTGATATTCAATCCTTAAACACATAGTAATGGTAGCTAACTTTATGGCTAGGTGGCGTGAACTACCGCCCGATCTAAAGAAGAGCGCCGCCGGATACATTCATCCATCCATTCAGTGGTAAAGTCGACGTGTGCAAACACCTCACACATCGCTCTAGTCATGGCATGGTCGTCAACAGGTCTTTCTCTTTGGGGGGAATCGGGGTGCAAACCGGTGTTGCATCGCGACTGGGGGGGGGGGGGGGGCAAGAGCTGGTAAGGTTTGAGGGGGGAGAGTGCACATTTTCCGCCCCCCTGCCGGCACCCATGTGCCATGGATGAACGCACTTTGAAGAACAGTATTGAGAGTAGTAATAAGAATAATTATTGGGGCTTTACGCCCGAAAACCACGAGAGGATTACGAGGGACTCCGCGCTCCTGAAATTTCGACCATCCCGTATTCTTCGCCGTGTAGCTCGATGTTAATACACTTGCCTTGAGCATTCTGCCGCCATCGAAAATGCGGCCGCGTCCGGGATTCGATCCCGCGACCTTCGGGTGAAGACGAGGAAAGTAACGAATACACCAACACGGTGGGTGACGAACAACTTTAGCGGCAGGAATGATAAAAGGATCAAGAAACTACTTCTAGCTAAGCATAACTGAATACAGGTAGGAAGTTACGTTTTACAATCGATCGATATGTGAAGTTTAAACATCCCAAAACCACCATATGAATATTACGAGAGACGCCGTAGTGGAGAGTTCCAGAAATCGCGACGACCTCGAGTTCTTTAACGTGCACCCAAATCTGAGCACACGGGCCGACAGCATTTTCGCCTCCATCGAAAATGCAGCCGCCGCAGCCGGAATTCGATCCGGCGACCTGCGCGTCAGTAGCCGAGTACCTCAGCCACTAGACCAACACTGCGGGGATTGATTGATCGATTGATTGATTGATTGATTGATTGATTGATATGCGGGGTTTAACGTCCCAAAACCACTATATGATTATGAGAGACGCCGTAGTGGAGGGCTCCGGAAATTTAGACCACCTGGGGACCAACACTGCGGGGACGAGTTAGGTTTCACACATCAGGGAATTCTAGCGAAAGCGTGGGCTTTTCGAACGCCCTTTGCTCTTTGAGACGTGTTTTTTTTTTTTTTGTATCGTTTCACGATGTCGAGAAATGACCGTGATGTATATGTATATCGCCCACGCTTCGAGTATGTAGACCTTTTCTGAACATCCTTCAGGAGAATGTAAATTCACAGCAAAACAATGCAGTGATAACAGTCACTAATTCGCAACGAAATTACGTCATAAAACGCGTATATGAAGTCTCAAAATGGTCACTAAAGTGAACCAACAAATCAGTTTAGACGCTTTCACGATTATGATACTAAGAAAAAATGAGGATCAAAGTTTAATTTTTTTTAGGTTTCTCGCTGCATTCTCTGCATATAAACTTTAACGTGACGTCACCAGCTCTGGATTATTTATTTTTTTTTCATATTTTAGTCACATCATGGTCCAACCAAATTTCCCTGAAGTTGTTCTGTCTGATGTCTGACCCCATCGGAAGACAATGCACTACCACTTTACCAATTTAGAACAACTTGGGACCCAGATGTAGCTATCAACGCCTGTGACGTCACTCAAGTGGGCGCGGAAACTTCGTGATGGCGTCACCCTTTGCATTTCCATTTTATGCGCGCGTTTTCCCGCCTTCCCAGCGCCTTCTCGCGGAAACAGCTGTGCGTTTCGCAGTATGAAAACATGATTCACATATACGCAAAAAAAAAGCTTTAGCCTCCCTTCTAGAGTGAGCATCACAAGCGTCATAACAGGATCTTTCAGCGAAGACGGTTTTACCGCACGGTAAATACGGAAATGTCGCACCGTCGGGGTCGGCATTTCTTGCAAGACGTACATTAACCGTATTCGTAATCTCACCGCGTTGTCGTACGTAATGAACAACTCGAGAGAATAAAAAGCTTTAAAGGTGCGTGCTGAGCACGACAGCGCCGTATTTCCGTAGTGCCGTAAACCGGCATTGCTAAATGACCCCAAGAGAGATTTTATTGTTTATGTTTCCCTGTATTCCATTATACGCCAATGTTTACAGAATACTGGGTTGCCGTACAATGTTATCGGCAGGCGCAGCGCCAACGGTGGGCAGCTGTTCCCCTACGATTCCCTCCAGCCTTCCCCTTCGTTAGCAAAAGTGACAAAAATGGGCTCAGCATGTTTTTTTCTGCCAAAACACATAAGGTTGACATGCCCTTCCGTGTCATTGTGACAAAAAGTGGTACGTGGCAAAAGCAACTCGGCTTGTTTATTCAGACCCATCTAAAGTGTCTAAAGATTGACGACCCATTTGTGATCAAAAACTCGCAGGCTCTGATAGAATTTTTCGAACAACCAAATCAATCTAATCTTTTCGGTTTTTCAATTGACATAAAGGACCTATACTACTCGCTGCCTCACGATGAGGTACTAGAATGTATAAGGAATAACATAGAAACTTTCGGAGAATTGAACTTCCAATTAAAAACTGGCATTAGTTCGCGGGATTTTCTTGACCTGGTTTTGCTGTATCTTACGTCTACTTTCGTTCAATGGAATGATTGCATTTATCTGCAGAAAAAGGGTGTTTCAATTGGTTCATGCATAGCACCTCTACTCAGTGATCTTCTATTGGCAAAAATGGGCAAAAAACTACAGGAAAAGTTAGAGGGCTCGCATGTCGTCAAAATATTTAGATACGTGGATGATTTTTTGGTTATTCTAAATTGTGAGCCTTCTATGTTTCACTCGTTGGCCACTCAAACTATAGGCGTGTTCGAAAATTGTTTCCAGAACAAGCACGTTCAAAACACAGCGCCTCAGTAAGCAGCCTCTCTGGCCCTTTGAAGGAATGCTTGTATTTTACTAGAGGACGCGGACAGAGGCACCGAGAAGACAGGGCAACCGCAATACTTTTAACTGATTTTTAATCGACATGAAAGACAGCATAGAATTCTATCGCGTCGATGAAGTCTATAGTTTGATATGAAGTTGAAAAGTCACGAAGTCTAGCGGTTGTCCTGTCCGTTACTCATATTTCGTGTGTGTCCGCCAGTAAAACTAAAACGTTGAATTGATATGAGTTAGCCAGGCTAAATGCATCAACGAGATGGAATGGAATGGAAAAACTTTATTTCGGTCCTGCAGGACGCGCTTAGCGCGTAGCGGGCGTCTCCCACGTAGGGACCGACAGGGAGTACCTGGCGGCCGCTTCGTGGGCCTGCTGGACGGCCCATCGCTAGTCGGCGAGAAGTGAGCTCCTGAGGGACCTCTCCCACTTGCTTGAGGTAGAGTCGGGAGGAGTTGTTCTACACTCCCAGAGCATATGTTCGAGTGTCGCTGTGTGATCAACGAGATCCCCTGACGAAATTCACTTGCCCTACCCCCCTCCCCCTCCTTACCAGTTATGAAAACCTATAGCACTGTCTTTTGGTACCAACCTCTTCTGACGCTTCGTACAACCACTATTACACTGGCGTAGCTGCGAGGGGGCGCCGCACTCTCCCCCCCCCCCCCACCTCACCGAAAATATTTCTGGCTACGCTCCTGCACATCTATATCAATGTTTGTTTTCGCCATGTGTTCTCACAGGGAAAAAAAAAACGCCTGGAAAGGCAACTCATTCGGTATTAGGACCCTGCCGAGAGTTATTAGAATCGGAGCAGCAGAATGAACTATGTTTCTGCTATAACAATTCTATGATTGGCTGCTTTATCTAGGCCCCACTAAATGACACTACCTATTCAGCATCTCGGGCCTATTCCGCAACGGTATCCCACTTATCACGTATACGCAAAGAAGTTTGCGGGTAAACTCAAACTTATAGAACCGTAACACAGAATCATAACGAAGAAAGAAACAGAAAGCAGTAGACGTTATATACACAATAACGGACGTTACATTGAGTTCTTCGGGAAGAAAATAAATACCGACGTCTTTCATTAACGACGCGGAACGCGCTCGCAATCTTGTTCCGTCGGAAGGAACGGGCCACGATGATTGATGCCGTAATTACAAAGACGTACATGGGCTATAGAGGGCGTAACAATTGCAACAACAAAGTTCCCCACTCGTTACGCCACCCCCGTCGTACTTGTATACAGCGTGGTCGGCTTTTGTCGATATGACACCGCGGATGTCGCCATAAAGTGTGATATACAACGCACCGTCCAAACCACAATGCCCGGTCTTTTCATATATAGAGCGGACGGGAGCGGAAGGAAAAGTGTCTCTTACACACTGCAGCTCCCTTGCAAAACTCGTGGACGAGTTTGAATTTAATTTCGACGTGAAGTACGCTGAACGCAATAAAAAGTCAATGGTATATCGCACGAAAGTTGGTAACAGAACGTGGACTTGCGGAACTGCTTTCGCAAGGGGTCCTACAGAGCGTTGAGGTGGGGTGACATGTCGGAAATGCACGCTGTTACGTGGCAACAGACATTAGAGTTTTTGTTGCGGTTTTTTTTTTTCATTCCACGTAGCTTTGTCAGACACTGTGCGTCCGGTATACAACCACGAGGGGCCCGTACTTTCGAGCCATTCGCAGAAAAAAAAAAAAAGCCACGTTTCATAGACACCGCATGCATGGAGCGCAATCGTAATTGAACCTGTAAGGACTGGTGACATGCATGCACTTCCTATAGAGCTGCATTTTCATCATTTGCTTGTGAGACGTGGGTGACTGACGAGGAGTATTAAAAAATATACCAAGAATTATTTTATAAAGAGCCCATAAAGGGTTCATCAACGAATCTTGTAGGGGCTGTTTGTAGCCTTTCGGGAATCCTGTTTACTTACCCGCACCAGCTGCACCTATTACACTTCGACTGCATAGGTTGTAATTACTGGCCAAGTGCGGTTTTAATTTTAAAGGAACGGAGAGTATAAGGGACGCTGGTAGCGGGGGTTCTGTAACTCCTTTCCCCTACGTCATATTCAGCTGTGCATTATGTAATGGCTTAATATAAATCAATCGATCAATCAATCAATTAAAAGGCCTAAGCCATTCATTCATAGCGTTTGACATCCCTAAAACAACACTGCGGATGTATAAGACACCATACTGGACGGTTTCGTATTGACTTTTACCACACGATATGCCTTAATGCGTCCCTAAATCTATACGATAATTTGTACACGTTGTCTCCATCGCAACTGATTCTATAGCATGAGAGATTGAATCGAACTCGCGACCTCCTAAGCGGCAAGAAAAAGACTTAAGTGATAGACACCACAAAGCTTATTTTGAATTTCGCGCTCAGGATAACGTGGCCCTGTACTGTATACTTCAACGCGACGTTCAAAAAACGCTTTGGCCTGAAGAACTATATCGGCTTCATCATGCACGATACGAGCGCAGACGATAGTATCCTTATAATGCAATGAAAATAAAGAACGTCATAGCAGATGAACGTCAGGTCGATAGTTCCAACAACTTTGAAGTCAATGATCACCCTCTGCGGTATAGTCTATGTGGAACTCGACAGCTGACCGGAGAGTCACGGGATCGAATCTCGGCCGCGGCGTGAGATTTCTAATTAGGCGAAATGTTACAGACCTATAGGTGTACGCACAGAACACCGGGTTGCCGAAATTTCCGGAGGCCTCCACGTCCCACTAAATCATATCGTGGTATTGCGAAGGGAACTTATTAATATTGAAGTAAGTGACACCTATGGGGGCGTTAAAATGTGAACTTAAAGATGGTATAAGTGTAACCACACACCAGCGTGTTCTTTTTTTTCTTTATTGCAGTATTTAGCACGCGCTTGCGGCTTGAGTAAATGTGTTGGTGCCGAAGAAACCAAAAACTCATCAACCCACTTAACTACTTAAGCATAATTTTCGTTATTATTATTATTATTATTATTATTATTATTATTATTATTATTATTATTATTATTATTATTATTATTATTATTATTATTGGCCTAATCTGATGTCCCTTTACCGGTCGTAAGGCCACCTTCCAGCGATCTCCAATTCGCCACATTTTAACGGGGCTGATTTCACTTGGTCACTGCTCAATTCTTCATTTCACCGCTTCATCAGGCTTAACCTGCCCGAGGCTAGAAGACCACTGGGTGCTTGCTAGTTGCGTCTCTCGGGACTGTAAACAAACGTTCACCATTCACGTATCTCGTTGTCCGATTATTTTCCTTCCCTTGCTATCCAAGAAGCCTCTCGCCTGTAACGCCCACCGGGCTCGAGGGACGAGTTGATGCTGGTCGGCCATGTCCGGCTGGGATATCGTACCCCCCCCCCCCCCCCACGTTTCACTCACAAGCTTTGTAAAATAAATGTTTTCTCTCTCTCTTGTTATCCACAGAGTTGCATTTCATTCCTACGGAACAGGGGTCAAACCCGGGTGAAATTGTTTCACTCAATATCGACTAAAATACCGGATACACGTGTTTGTTGTCTGAGTGGCTCTTCAAATGAATTACCAACAACAGAGAGAGATGAGGGGGCGGAACGTTTATTATAAATAAACAGATAAGAAGCATCTTAATTTATCTGACTACGCGCTTGACCTAAGCACTTCCACGAAGCGCTCAACCGTATATAGCTTCTGACGCAAAGCACCTACACGAATCACCTTACACAAAGCATTTCACAGAAGCACGTCACCAAAGTATGTCACCAAAATGCCTCACCTAGACACATCGACGACATTACCTAGGCGATATCACTAGCCTATATCACATCAGCATCACAACTAAAGCTGGAGCCTATCGAGCAAACATCAGTTCCGGGTGAAAAGAACAGCCGCAAAAGTGCCAGCGTATGGCTGACCGACAGAAATAGCCGATGCCAATGGGAGCACGCGCACTGAAAAGACAAACAACAAGACCCTCGCTATACAGCGCTCCCTGCTGCTCTAATGAAAGGCGCGTCAGACGACCTTTTGTCTGGTCGCCCGATAACAACAAGCTGGTTTCCTGAGTCAGCGCGTGCGCCAAGTTGGCGACCTCAATTTAGAAGCGCCACCCTATTATACACAGCGACGGTCTACACGGGCACGGTATATACGAGGCACGCTCGGTGCAAAACGAGCGCGAACGCGGTCCAGCGGCACGTATAGGCAACGAAAGTCAGTGTGACGTGAGAAGCCGAGGTCGCACATGCGATATTATACATGCAGGGCGAACACACTGATGACCGATAGCGGCGACTCCACACTGTAAACAAAAAAAAAAAGCGAACCAATCGCAACGAAACCATTGCGGAGATGACTCAAACGCCAACCAGAGTGGAGGAAATTAAATGTACTGTCAGCGTTTTTTACAAAGGTTAACAGAGCAGGGGAAGGAAGACAAAGCTGAATATTCCCGCTGCTTCGGCCAGAAGCCTTGAATGTATAGTCATAATTGCTGAGGTTAAACGTCGCAAAACAGCGATATGATTATGACAGACGCCGCATATAGTGGAGAACTCCGGAAACTTTCGACCACCTGGGGTTCTTCAACGTGCAAGTATAATAGACACAAGTACACGTGCAGATTTTCCGCCTATTCTAAACCGGGCTTAACAGTGCCAAACTGCTGGACGATTCAGAGTTTTCTGAAAGTGGTCACTGCACTTCCGAAGCCGACTGCACACTTTCGGGGTGGTGCTTCCAGGTTTACGTTTTAAAATAAATATCGAAGTTCAATTAACATTGTTCATATTGTTGGCCTTTATAAGGCACTTCATCATCACCTGTACATAATAATCACATGAAGTTCTTCATCTTCATCGTTTGTGGTGACATATCTTAAGTTTCTCCGGTGACTCGGATCTGACTGGTTCGCCACGTCTTCAAAGGACTAATAAAGGCCCATGAAGTACTACTACGTCACAATATTAATTATTAACATTATTATAAACATTATTGTAAACAATTATTATAATTCAATTATTATGAAAAGAGCACCAACTTACTCAACGTCAGCCATTCGTCAATATCTTCAAGTCAGGAATACCAGTACAAAGAAAGAAAGAAAGAAAGAAAGAGAGAGAGAAAGAAAGAAAGAAAGAAAGAAAGAAGAAAGAAAGAAAGAAAGAAAGAAAGAAAGAAAGAAAGAATGAACGTGACTCACGCAACAAACCAGTTCAAACTAAGTAAACCTCTTCTAGACGCACACTCACACACGCGCTCCCATTGGCGGCTGACGTCAACGCGACCTCGGGAGAACGGCTCAAAAGCGGTGAGTGGAAGGCGGTTTCATCCATAACACCGGAAAGACGCGTCTTATGGGTCAAAAGGAGAATTCGGGGAGTATAGAAGGAAAGAGAGTTCGAATAGGATATTCGAGCGCGTTTACTTGCGATGACGATGAGTAGGGAGCCTACGTGACCGATGCGCTTACAGCAGCGCCCTCTTGGTACGCCGATTTCGCACCTTATCGTTTTACTACTATACTAATACTACGACTACTAAGCAGAAGAAGATGATGAACAGCGTTCTTTCAACGAGGAATAATAATATAATAATAATAATAATAATAATAATAATAATAATAATAATAATAATAATAATAATAATAATAATAATAATAGAGTTTAGCCTTACAAAACCGCCATATGAATGTGAGAGACATCGTCGTATAGGGATCCGGAAATTGAGACCACCTGAGGTTCTTGAAGGGACAATAAAGTCAAATAACAATTTACGTCAGAGTAAAAGCTCAGTGTATGACATCTAACACGACAATATTACCAACAACAGTGCCCTACTTACAGAGAAATTAAGGTAAATGCACGAGAACACATGCGCCGCAGTAGGACATTTTCAAAATTATCCCCATGGCATCAGACGGACCGCCTACAATTAGTCACTAGTAATCGTTCTTGCTTCACTAAACAAAGAACCTTCCATGCATCAGAAGACGTAATAAAGTGCTGCTTGTTCGTTTCTCTTTAATTCATGGAAAATAGAACCGGCAGACATTACTATGGGGAATGACGCGAGTGGTTCAAAAGTTAAATTTTCGACTGGTTAAACTGGACAGGTTGTGCCATCTAGCGGAGCTCAGTTGAACCAAGCACGCTCGCCATCTCGGAGCCAATGGCAAGACATTGTTTAACGACCGTTGTTGCTGCTGTGGCTCCTGCGGCTTTCGTTTCTGCTGCTGTCGGTGGCCGCGCAACGCTGCACACTGCAACAGTGACGTGACATGTTCCGCTTGAGGCGGGTAATATGAAGTGCGCCAACCCGATGCGGACCACTAAAACGTGATTTTTTCTCAAAATAAGCCCTTCCTTGGCACGAAAGTAACACTGTCAGGTTCCTGGACCCCTATTTGAACAGTCGACGCCGACTTAATAGTTTCCTTTAGTGTCCATTTAAACGTCATCGACATCACCCAGTACACGGGCGCCGAGCATTTTCGCCTCCGTCGAAAATGCGGTCACCACCGCCGGGACCTGCGGGTCTACAGTCAAGCACTGTAACCACTAGACCACCGTGGCGTGTCGACGCGAAATAAGCATGCCAATATACGGACAGAGTTCCAAACGAGCCAATCGCATAACAGCAACGTTTGTAACTGAACTGTAATTTGTCCGAATATTATACGTTATGGGGCTGCTAAAAGGAATCACGCCCCGCTCGAAATGCGGTTGTGATATCACGAAATTAGCAATTCGCGGTTTTAAGATTGGAGTTAAACACTCCAAATGTACTATCTTCGGGGGTTTTGCTCTAGGATTCAGTAACGGGAAAGCTGCCGATGCATTGCAGGGTTTTCTTAAAGGTTCAAAGAGACTCAGACTGTAGAACCAATTATTACTCCTGAATTATTTGTTTCCAAATTCCTTTATTTATTCATTTATTTATTGTTGCTGATGAAATTATCGTTTCATTTTCTATACCCGTAACTTATATGTGTCAATTTATCACGTTTGATTTTTCCCTTGATGCCTCTGATTATATTAAAGGACGTAAGTTAACAAAATAAAATTATTTCGTTAGAACTACGCGGTTCTTGGTCTACGCGGCTCTTGGGCATGTAGCTTTTAGCATGAAGAATCTAGCATGTATAAGGTAGATAATAGTCAAGGTACTTTAAGCTAGAACCAATCGTTTTCGAGCTCATGTAGGGGAGCGCGAAGCGCGTGCAACAACTCTCACTTCTTGGTTTTTTTTTTCTCTGGCGTAAGTTCTATCTTCAATAATTTTATATCCCGGCTGCGGCGGCTGCATTTTCGATGGAGGCGGAA
>WOVY01006530.1:137500-162774 GCA_013436015.1 Rhipicephalus annulatus
GTTCAACGCGGTGCCCTCCTTCGGAGAGATTTAGGTCAGTTATTACGCTACGCGGTTTTTTTTGGGAGGGGACCACGGTCGTCGCGCCACGCCAAGTCGATTCGCGACCAAGCGTCAATATCTTCTTTTTTTCTCTCGTTATAACGGTACTGATATATCGTGTGTTTTTTTTTTCCTTTTTTTCGCCCTGTATAGTCTCCAGAGAGCAAGTACAGTATACATATCTTCACTCGGAAGACAAAGAAAGTGTGATAAGATAGGGAACAGAAAGCGGCACTACTATACACGTGCGATCAACATTCGCGCGTCATGGCGGAGCAAAATAACCAAGGGAAACATACGCAAGGGTCCAGCGCCGAACGATGGGCCACTTGAAGACAGAATAAAAGGCAAAACAAGGGCCACATACGCAGAAAGGACAAGCGCGGAACAAGGGACGCTTGAAATCGGACAAATGATAAATACAGGGGGACGCATACAAACAGGACAAGCACCAAAGAAGGGACGCTTACAGAGAGGACGAAAGGTATAGAACAAGGTACACGTGCACGAGCGCTGAGCGGGCGACGCTTACAAAAAAAAAACTGTACAAAAGGTGAACACGAGAAACACCTACGCACACAATAAGAGTCGACACGCCAAACACACACAAACAGCAAACAGGAAACACGATCACCAAACTGTTACAAAAGCGCGAACATATGCCCAACAAAATGGTTCCTTGACCAACTTTATTGCATTGGTCCTTCAGGGATCAAACAATAAACTCAAGTTCAGGTTTCGACTCCTTCGATTTGACAAGTATACCAAATTTGTGCAAAAACAAATGGAACGAAATCAAACGTAACGGAAATGAAACCTTGAATAACGCATTAAATAACGCTGTAATTATTCAAACCAATCTGTCGTTATCCGAAACTGACTGGCTGTAGCGTATGAAAAACACGCTTGTGCATGATAAAAAAAGTACCTCGTTTCCAGTGTTTAAATATTATTAATAAATAGGGCACACCTGCAGCGGAGAAATCCGATTTAATTTCGGCAACCCGCAGGCGTTTATTCAACGAGCACTTGAATATGAGAACACGGGAGTAGCTCTTACATTTCACTCATCGAAATGGGACCGCCGCGGCTGGGATTCGAACCCACGCCTTCGAGCACGGCAACGCGACTCCTTACATGCTAAGCCACTAGGAAAAGTACGTGCTTACATCAGAATACTTAAGTGTCAAACTGAGCTAGACATATAGAACAGTTTGCTCGTAATCATTCCTGTTTATTATTATTATTATATTATTATTATTATTATTATTATTATTATTATTATTATTATTATTATTATTATTATTTGGTTTGAGTACATAGAGTACATAGGGAACATGATGACATTCATTCATCCGGAGAAGCACTGAGACAAACATCGATAATAACGCATGGCTCCCGACACGCCGCGGGGATAAATCAGGTATCTCGTATAGTTCAATAGCGAGCCCCCGCGATTCAGATCAGTATCGATCCATTTCCCAATACAGGCGTACGTTGTGCAGCCAAAGTTCATTCAGCGTGCACTTGGCGCCGGTTGGCAGGCGTGGCGCTAGAACGATGCACGACTATACGTGTCATACATTACAGCCCGTATACCTGCTCTCAGTAAGCTAGGACCCAGAACGTGCCAGAGGGGGCGCACGGACGAAGAAAGAAAGAAAGAAAGAAAGAAAGAAGAAAGAAAGAAAGAAAGAAAAGAAAGAAAGAAAGAAAGAAAGAAAGAAAGAAAGGCAGGCCAGCACGTGAATTTACAGGACGGCATGTGTATGCCTAAACTGCGCTGCCGTACATGTGTATATATGTACATAGAAATTGTCGTTAGTACGGTCAGCATACGCGAAACATTGCTTCGCGTAACACGTGCGTTCAAAACAACCGCTACATCAGAAGCAGCAGCAGAGGCAGCAGAAGGGAAAAACCGAACAAACATAATCATACGCGCGTAACATAATCCTGTCGCACGCATATATACGCCTCTCGCGACGCGCATGCGTGCCACAGTCGGAGCGTGACGTCACAGTCGTAAGCCGCCAAAGCGCGGGTGAAAATCCCGTACGGTGAATCCCCCTATATGGTCGACAAATTGCGGGCGCAATGTTGACACGGGAGTTTAAAACGTTTCCAAATAATTGCGGAATAGGGTTTCTCTTTCGCATGTATAATATAATCGTCGCTTCTTGCAAGCAACGTGTATACTGATGAACGCGTCGGTATACAGTCGTCTAGACACTGCACGAGGCCATTCAGAAACTCCAGGCACAACGCAGCGTGTACTATACCCCCATCACACTTGAATCGCGATCGTCTATACATTTCCGATTCATTTGTCGGGTTAACTTCACGGCGGCGTATGTTTGTCGTCGCGAATCCGCGCGCACACCGCCTCGATCGATGCCACGTACGCTCCCGCCCTCTTCTTCCTCGTACAACGAGTGTTTGCACGAACGTAATTGCAGCGTCGCCCAGCAGCTCCGCGGCTTGGCGACGCGAGATGCACGTCTGTCAACATCCCCGTCCGCGCTCGCCGTGCCGAGATCGCCACCGAGGAAGCAAAACATTGTTCTTGGTTGGGGCCATCTGGTAGGACATAACTGAGTGTACAAACAGCACAATCTATAGAAGTAGTTACAGCGTAGCTATACGGAAGCGAAAAACAGGGACAGAACAGAATCGCTGACTTTCAAAAATGATTTATTAGCGGAGTGGTGTACATACATAGGTGAAGAATGAGAATAGGGCATGCGTACAAGGGTGAAGTTAACAACACTGCGATACAATGTCAGCCACACTCTTGTCTCTTGTAGATTGAACTAGAAACAAATTCTCTTTTTTCGCCTATATATGTACACCACTCCGCTATTAAATCATTGCTGAAGTCAGCGCTCTTTTCTATCCTTGTTTTTCGCTTCCGTAGCTACGCTAGGAACTTTTCTAGGTAGCGACTGTTCGTTACAGTTCAATCATGTTCTTGGACCAGACACCAGATGTTCGTCTAACAATAGGGCCAAAAATATTTTTTTGCTTTGAATTATATGCACATTCTCGACGGATTTGTGCGGTCGGCGTCGCCGCACGCACGCACACACACACACACACGCGCGCACAGACACACGCACACGCACACACACACGCGCACACACACACACACACACACACACACACGCACACGCACACACACACACGTCGACCAATCGGCCGACCGACCGACTTCCAGACCAAGATGCGCTCTCCTGACAAAAGCGCTTGCACTAGGCAGGTATGTACGGTTTATTATTACACTAGGTAGGCAGGTACACTTTCTGTTATATACGGGGGTGCTCAAGCTTACCTAAATCTCCTCTGGCTAACGTTATGAATCGATAAGCCACAGATAACTCGACTACGCTGTAGACGCATACTCCTGACATTCCCTTGCTCTTCACAGTTCCCAGAGGCGTATAGGTACGTATCTTACAAAGGCTTTGTTTAGAAAACGTTCCTTGAGCGCCGCACGCGGAAACCGTACAGCAAGCCGGGTGGCAGGGAGCGATCGGTCTTACCGCGCGCAAGTGGCCTTCGCTTTGTTCTCGACGGCGAAAGGCGAACTTGACGGCGCAAGGCGCAGCGCTGTCAAACACTTAAAGCCCTAACCACACGTACGCGTTCCTATACAGTGAACATGTGGTTAGGTATAAACCACGAGTACGCGCTAAAGCACGTGACGTGCCCTCTCCAGTGGAGGAAGGGGGCACACAACAGGGAGAGGGCACGACGCGCACTGACGCGTTATAACGCTTAGGTGTGGTTAGGGCTTAAGCTTTGTTAACGTTCACATTTGCACATTTGCAGTGCGACGTCGGGAAAAGTGAAAAGCCCTCAACGCAATAATAACAATATTAATAATAACCACGAATATACCTGCCAAAACCCCGATATGATTACCCCGTAGTGGAGGGCTCCGGAAATTTCGAGCATATCGTGTTCTTACATCGTACAGTACATTGGCCCCTAGCATTTCGCATTCATTATTAATGCGACCGCCGCAACCAATATCGAACCCGAAACTATCGAGTCACCATCTGAGCACCGTAATTACGGTATATCCCCCGAGGCGGAAGAAATTTGTCTTCGGATACGTCGTCAAGGGGTATTGCATGACCTGCCTCTGTCAGGGTCTTCTTCAAACAAGACATCCCATTCACTAGGCTTTGTCAATGAGCTACCTCGGACAGTACCGTTGAGGTGACTTCATCAAGCTTGCATAGACTTGCCGTATAGCAAACTTGCCCGAGCAGACAACTTCGCATCGCGTGTTTGGCTTGGTCAGACTGTATATACTCCCGACGATTATTCTTCTGGGATTGCGCCAGAAAGGTCTTGGACATGTGTAGACAAAATGGATTATCGTTCTGACTTGGTCAGACAACATTATCGTCCTGACTTCGTCAGGCGCTTGTAGGTAAACTTCATACATACAGCGTTATCAATTCAAATGGTGGTTTTGGGACGTTAAACCCCACATATTAATCAATCCATCAATCAACTCAACTGCATCGGGAAGGTCGTTCACTTTCAGAACATTCCGGTGCATTATACGTACTTGAGGCTTACGAACTAACCTCGACGCACAGCACCCTTCGTTGAGCTATAGACTTCGTTGCAAATGATATCTTGACTAACCTCGAAGAGCCCCCTAAACAATCTCTGAAAATGCCAATAACGTGCGCGTTATTCTCTCGTTGCGTTTCTCGTCTCTTCGGCACAATCCGTGACGCCCGCAGTCCCGTTCACGTGACGTCATGGGGAACTAAGCTCTCGATTGGTTCACAGACTAGATGTATCAGTTGCGAATTGTCTCCTATCCGTGGTTTGCTATCCTGCATTGCTATGCAGTCACGCACCGGTTCCAACTTGTCTCGCGTGCATGGTCAGCCGATTTCACTTTGCTCAGTGCGTTATAGCAGAGATCGCAGCGTGTACCTGAAAAACACGAAATCCCGATGTGTCCAACGCTTACTGCCGAAATCACCTACGCGTTTCTTTAAGACATAAGTGGCGAGGAGGAGAACGCACCAGTAGAAAGAAAGTTAGCGACGGAGAGGAAAACATCACTATCTCGTCTCTGAAGTCTGTGTTGCGTAGGTGCGCACTTTAAAAGAACTTCGTCAGAAAAAAAAGAAAAATAAAAGGCTTCCTGACGACTTCGTAACGGTGAGACTTCTTCCAGTGTAAGAGTTGTTATCAAGTTTGTCTTCACTAGGAAGAGGCGTCAAAGACGAGCTTACTAACTTTCCCAAAACGTTTAAGCAGTGTAAAGAATAAATAGGCGCTCCTACGCAGGCGCAAATTCTCACGCCACCACCCCTACCACCCTTGCTCATCACTTTCAGCGCTGAACACGCATACGTTTCTTGTGTTTCGTTTCCACGGCGCGTTTTATCCATGTGAAGAGTTGCGAGTTGGTTACTATTATATAAATCCTTAACTCGTACCGTTTTTTGGAAGCGCCCCCAGCAGCCATGTAGTTGCATTTATCCCCCGCTTGCGCCACGTTTCATGAAAATAAAAAAATAATTAATTAAACGAGACCTGTGCTTTGTAGTTGCTAGCACGCCTTTAGCGAGTCTGCGTTCCCAAGAATAGCATTACGGAGGGCATCAACAGACATTTTGGCCTGTCTGTCGGTCACAAGATTCAGCCACCCTGCCAAAGTTTAAGCGCTTGCTCAACGCCCAGGCCATCTTGAACTGGTGGCTGCGTTCGTACTTGAGAACATTGCCTGATCAAAAAGCAAATATTACGCATATCTAAGGCGCAACATCAGTCCGTAAGTATCATGCAGGTGTCTTCCTTTACCGGAACATACATAGATACGTAATTCTTAACACCAAAGTGTTTCTTATGCTGCGCTGAAAATGCGACGCTATGCACGAAAGAAGACCCCCCGGCAGAAGACAATACCATCTTTCGACGACACTTGCAGCGAAGCGTGCGAATTCGCGGACTTCGTAACACGATTCTTCGCTCTTTTCAACGTGCGGCGACACAACGAAGGCAATCCGCCGCACTGCACGCATTTTGTGGGACTCTGCGAAGACGTGCGGGTGGCAGCATTTCGCCGCCGTCGCACTGCCTCTCCTCCTCCAAGGGCGCCTTGCGTCAACGGCTGGGCACGTACCTGTCAACGACAGCGCGTCTCCCTCCCAACCGCGCTGCTTCACAGATTGATCCCACGCAGAGAGCGGCTGAGGGAATGCTGCCGTCGCATACAGACACTCGTAGAAAGCGCTAAGCCTTGTTTTCTTGCTTCATTTCTCTTGCTTATAGTTCTTTGCGAGGACAAACTGCCGCTTACTTCCCGTGCAGAGTTGTAACGAAGCGCTTGCGTCATCGCTGACCGAACAGAATCGGATGGGAACGTCCAGAGATGAGAAAGCGCCCTCTCAACCGTGTACCGCGACGATTTCCTTTCGATACTGTGGAGCGTCGCGAAATTACGGGTGCGCCTGCTAATTTAATTATCTCGGTGTGCTCGTCGCTCGTGTCACCAGCGACGTGACCAGAAATGTTTTGTCGGATGATGGGGGTTTCAACCACCCTTCATATAAGCCTTTGCCTCATTTTATTCTCTCTCCTTCGTATAAGTGTGTGTTTGTGGATGTACAGTCGTCAACCCTGTAATGTCCACGGTATCATATTTGATACATTGAATATAATAACTCAATAAGGCTACCAGAGGCTACTGCTCGTGTCACGATAAGCAACTATTGCAGATTTCACATAATATGAAGAAAGTACAGTATACGATAGTAATTAATTATCTCCAATTATTACTAATTAGGTTATACTTCAAACAAAATTTCATTGATATTTTTCCTAGAATGAACTGCACAATATAAATAAAAACAGTCAGCGTTTTGTTTTGTTTTTCGCAAGCTTTCGGAAGACAACTGTTCGTGGGCTTTACAGGGTTAAAGCGGGACCCTAGAGGCAACTACTTAGTCGATGTTGGTTGTTGAAATAGCGGTCCAGAAACCTGCGTAGTGTTACAGCTGTGCCAAGGAAGTGCTTATTTTGAAATAAAGTCACGTTTCAGTGGTCCGCATCGGGTTATCGCACTTCAAATTACCCGCCTCAAGCGTCACGTCATTGTCACCGTGCACAACGTTGCCCGGCTTTACTGCGCGGCCATTGACACTAGTAGCAGCAGAACGAAAGTAGCGGGAGCCACAGCAGCAACAACGGAGATTAAACTATTGCCTGCCATTGGCTCCAAGATGGAAGATGTGCTTGGTTCAACTCAGCTCCACTAGATACCACGACCTGTCTAGTTTAACCAGGCGAAAATTGAACTTTTGAAATACTCGCGATCATTCCCCACACTAACGTCCGGCGCTCTTGTTTTTTTTTTTCGTGAATCAAACAGACACGAACAAGCAGAATTTTATTACGTCACTTTATGCATGAAAGGATCTTCTTTAGTGAAGTTAGTTTGACTACAAGTGATTAACTGCGGGGAGTACATATTAAGTAATCAGGATCATTTTGCGAATTCCCTATCGTAGCGTATGTGTTCTCGTGTATTTACCTTAATTTCTCCATACTTGAGGCACTGCTGTTAATAATACAGTCTTTTTTAGGCGTTGTCATACATTGACCTTTCACTCTGACATCAATTTTTATTTGACTTAAGCGTCCTTTTAAAGGGACACTAAAGAGGAACAATTACTTAGTTTACATTGATAAACTGCACTCCGAGATCTTTAATGCCATGTTTCACCCGCATAGGTGCATTATTAGCGGAGAAAACCAAAGTTTCATTTTTAAATGTCGCGCCAATCTCCGCGCGTGACGTAAAAAATTTCAAAACGTACTTTCCGTATTTTCGTGACGTTGGCTCCTTCGAAATATTTCACGTCACGATGCTTGGTGCGAGTATCTCAAGGTGGCGTCTCCACCCGTATTTTCTTTTTGCGTGTTTTGTCGCTTACAAAGTGTCATGTCGCGGTAAGCGTAATGTTTTTTTTTTTAGGGATTGCGAAATTGCAGTTTGACTAATGAGCGAAATCTCGTTTCGCTCTTCAAGGCCTGACCACACGTATACCGTTGCAGCGCGTCAGCTTTCTGACGCGGCGCTGCGCCTTCTCCTTATGCAGAGAGAAAACGCGAGGCTTCTAAGCCGAGCGCCCTCTCACTTCATATGGGAGAGGGCTAGCCGCCGAGTCATAACGACGCGCTCCGACGCGTGTCATTTTGTACAACCTAGAAGGAACCATATTAGTCTTCGGGATCGTCCAGTTTCACTGTTTGAAGGCTAGCGCGGCTCACCGAAAGCTTCGCTTAAAGCTTTTTCATCTACAGCCGCGAACGGTCACGCGATCGCGATGAAAGTCGCAGGCGGGAACGAGTTCCAACTGTAACCGCATGAAAAACATAAGGCCTGACCACACGAACGCGTTGCCGCGTCAGCGCGTGCACAGCGCGGCGCCACGCGCTTTCCCTACAAAGAGGGAGAGAGGGCGCAAAGACATGCGCCTCTCTGCTCTCCCTCTTCGTAGGGAGAAGGCGTGGCGTAGCGTCAAAACAACGCCATGCATGCGCCGAGACGCTGCAACGCGTTCGTGTGGTTAGGCCTTGACAGTGACATTAGCTAAACGCAAAGAATAGCGTAGGCAATAGCCTATATACTCTCAAAAACCCTCTTTACGTTTTTTTTTTTACATTAACACCCGACCACTTTGTTAATGCTTACTACTTGCTCTCTTTCGGTCGCTTGTAGACATTGCCACTTGCTATAAATACTGAGACGTGGTTGTCAAGGTGCTAACGCTCAATTATATAGCCTTGATTATATAGCCTCACACTGTCATACAAGAAGCTAAAACTTGTTAACCCAATCCGTTCAACATTCTTGAGCGCTATAAGCTTCAAATGAAACGCAAACAGCGAAAATCATCTCGTTGTAGTTACTGTAGACGGCTCCTTTAGCGTATACATAACTATGTCTAAAATGATACAGTAAGGAGCTTTAGAATAGCGCACAGCGAGCCCTTGCGGTGCGGTCGCTGCCACTGCGCATGCGTCGCACGCGAGCCACCGCTCGCGGCCCGCCCACAGAAAATCCGAAATATATCGTGCGGCGATCGCAGCCCGCGAAGTGCTGGTGTCGAGGCCATGTGTAGTTTCCGTGCATTTGAGTTTGCGGGGCAGCTAAAGTCCCTAGATTGTTCCCTAGGAGGGACAAACGTAGTTCTAAAGCTCATATGCTGCTATGCTGCCCGCAACGCCTGCAAACGTTATTCTAAAATCCCCTAGTAACAGCGCCCTCCAGTCATCAAAACTGACAGGCGCGCGCATCCGGTTGGTGAGCATGCACTGCGCTATGACTGCGCATGTACTGCGCATATACGCGCACCCGCCCACTGTAACATGCGAAAATTTGCCGCTGTTCGGCTTTCATTTGACGCCGATTGCAGAATCAAACATCGGGCTTGCAGTGCTCCGCAGATAAATCTAGTCAGCCAGCCAATCACAAAATAAATACGCAACCTCAAAAACCTTCTATATAACTCAAGCATTATAAAAAGAATCCCCCTCGGTTGTGGTCGGACAAAAGCGCAGCTTTGCCTTTACGCGATTGGCGCAATGACGTCAGCGGAAGCCACGTACCGCGTATCAAGCGCGCGCCTTATCACGTTCTATTTTTTTTTTTCCAGAAAACTATGTCACCTACACATTGACAGACCCAACCAAACGAACTGGTTGCAACGAAACTAAGCGCTCGCTTCTGCGCTACGTGGTTGCCTCATTACGGTCAGGTTTCGTTTAACGCTAACAGAAGGTACTCGCGTGAAAGAAAAACCGGAAGCACGAGAGGCAGTGACGTCATCGACGGGCTCGAGTGTCTCGCCAGGGCTCAGACAGGAAGCGCACGGGTCAGGTGACACGTCCGGTTTTTTTTTTTTTGGGGGGGGGGGGGGTGGGGGGTGATTCAAAACCGAGCCTGACATGGTGTGTTTATAGTTCTGTGCATTAAGCGTCGCGCACGCTTTGACCACAGGTCCCGATTGTGTTCGTCTGAGCTCTGAATGGCTCGTGCGTTACTATTGGCCAACAGCTGTTAGCGGAAGTCAGCGGAGGTCCTACCGGTACGGGCACACAACCCAAGATTGCAAATGAGTTTTGTAGAGACTCGCGAAATGCTGAAAGGGGTACGAACGGGAAGGAAATTTATAATACGTCGCTGGATTCAGTGCCGACCAGTTGTGCCCTCGCGATATCCGACGACAGTGCAGCTCTGGCCGACTGGGTTGGTCCTACGCCACCTCCTGACGCCGGTACCCTACGACGACGACAGCGTAGCTCTGGCCGACTGGATTAGACCTACGCCATCTCCTGTCGCCGACATGAGCTCTCGCCAGTGGTGCCCCGTCCTCGGACTCCTGCAACCGCGTCCATCTTTCCCGTCTTCTCCTTACTTCCGTCGCTCCCTGTCCTTGAGCTCTCTCCTTCCTCTCTCTCTATCTCTCTACCGCTTAATTCTATCCTTTTGTTCCCTTCTCTACCCCCCTCCCTCGTGAGCTACTGTTTAAGTGTCCTCCCCTGAGAGACAGTTACGGGGCTGACTTTTCTCTTCTTTTCATTTATAATCACTTTCCTCCCCCTCAAAACTTTTTCAATTCTACACGTGTACATATTATACACATGCGCAGACATATGCACGCAGGCACGAAAGTATAATTAAGTACAGTTAAGGCCTCTTCCCCGCATTATCCCAAAAAAATTCTGGCTACACCCCTGGCACATGTATTTACTCAACCGAAAAACTTTCAGGGAGGTAGGTCGAATCGTAACCGCTTTCCAAAACACCCTTCAATATAGACATATGATTTGTATGTATAAATGAATGCTGGGGGGAAGGGGGGGGGGCGCATTCGACTGCGCCATGTCTACAGGTATGTGGCATTCTAAATGAAAGAAAACTCATACGCATATTTTGTCGCTAGTTTGGCGGGTATGTACACATGCCGAAAGGATGATGCGGCACCCATTGACATACTTTTCTCGCCATCTGTCGAGCATGACAACAGCGCAAAAAAAAGACAAAGAAACGTGTCCTCTTCAGACAACGCAGACATAACTCCAGACGATGAACCAGATGTCAACCATTCTCTCGACTACACATGATGGACAGCTGGGAACAACGGGAAGGCCTCCTCTACAGTAACTGTGTTCGTAGGGCGCTTGATGACATGTCACATTTGAGATGACACTTAAATGTGCCGCACAGGTGCGCATATCAGGCCTATAACCACATCTGCTTCATACTAATGGATTAGGGCAAGAAAAGCCGCATACACTCGCTGAATGCAGGAACGAAAAGAGGAAAAAAAACTGTTTCAAGCCCCCCCCCCCCCAACTAACCCCTGAAAATACAAAAAAATGCGCATTATTTTTAAAAGGCGTAACAGCGCCAGCAGACACGAACGTGGATGATGCAACGGGTCAAGCTCTTTTTTAATTCAAAATAAACATAAACAAAAAGTCGTTTGCCCCATCCTGTGACACCTTCTGACGCAAATCGACCAACTAGCCCCCCCCCCCCCAAAAAAAAAGCCACATTGACCACAGTCATTCTCTTCTGGCGTTTCCCCATCTTTTGTTCACGTGACGTCACGATGAAATAAGCTCTCATTTGGTCTATATACGAGGTTTTAATAAGGGTCCTTTAACGAGACACCAACGAGAACGCGAATTTTTCTCGTACAAGTAAATTACTCTTTCACAATAACGAAATTCCTAAGCCTGCCACGAGAAGACAATAGGGTGTTGCGAACGACGCCACCGATGCCACCACTGTTGCGAACGACGGGCCGATCCCACCGAAGCCACCACTGTTGCGAAGCCACCTCCGAAATCCCACCGAAGACCTCCACTGTTGCGAAAGACGGCGACGCCAATCCGGTCCCACAGGCGCCACTGCTTTCAACTCCGCCGGGAAGGTCACCAGCCGTTTGGTAGCGAATGTCTCTCAGCTCGCGACTGCTTCTGCGCAGAGCTGATAAGACGAGCGGACGAGACGACGGTGAGTTAAACAAGGTTTATGTACAGCATATATACAGAAGCGTTACAATTTCGGCACTGGGGCCGACAGAGACTCGAAGAGCCGAGCTCTCCTCTCTAACACATAGGTCAGCTTTTCGCCTAAAACCGCCGACTCACACACATGTCGGCTCTCCGACACGGGGACTCCTCTCCTAGGACCGCCGATCGCGACGCGCCGCAGGGCTTCTTTTATTTACACCGGGTCCAACCAAAATGTCCAATCAGAAGCGCCGCTGGTCGTCAGGGCAGATTCCTCGAATGGGGCGCCGCGCCATGCGTCAGACCACCAGACACGAGGACGCCGGCTCGCTGTCACGTGCGCCGCTGACTCAATGCACGTGGGCCAGAGAAGCGCCGCGCGTGTTTACGCCGTTGAGTTGTTCGCGCCAGGCAGACTGCGGGCTGGCCTTGACCCAGATTGCCTTTTTCAGAGGCACGGACGTTTGACGCGGACTCGCTGGCATAACAGCACCCCCGCCGCCAGACAATGCACCGGAAAGACGAGCTGCTTCCACGGGGCTCGGATGTCAGGTGCGCTCGTTCGCCAGGTCCCTCCAGATTCGCCGCCAGAGCCATGGGGAGAATACAGCTCCAGACTGTTCCGGGAATACAGCCCATTCTTGACGACGGATCCCAGCTCCACTGGCTTGTCGCCACAACTTGTCGACCAGCTTCACTCGTCTCTTCTGACCATCTTCGGCTTCAGCACCTGTCGATGGTTCTGCAACTTGCTAAGAACGGTTCGGCAACAAACAACACACGACACAAGCAAGTGCCCTCGGTCACCCGACAGAACACCAGACAAAGTATAGTACAACATATACCTATCTACGTGTCTATCGGAATTTTGTTCCCTCTACATCAAGAGGCACATGTGGGACACAAGACTCTTAAAGTAAGAACTTGAATTTTTCACACTTACAACAACGCAACGAATTAGAATACCGCATAAAGTTGGCCCCTTGAGATCACTCCAAACGAGAGCGCTCAGCCCAGGTCGTGATGAGGTCAAAATTTTGCCCCGAATCGCCAACGAGAAACCGAAAGGTTGAGAAGGTACTAACTAAACGCACGGCTCAATGCGTCTGCATTAGCGGTTAGCCTTCCTTTTTTGTAGCGAACGTCAAAGTTGCGCTGTGGAGCAACATGCTCCATCTCAGTAACCGGCCACTTTTAGGCGACGATACCTATGCGGCACCAAGAGCGGCTCACACTTTCGACGTTGCACAGGGGAACAACGATACGACTTGCTACGGATTGACTCCTCACCGCTTAGCTCGATATCGTGTTCGATCACCTTCGTGTTTCCGGGACGGTCCGAAAACGCATCTTCAAACACCAAAACAATCTTTCTCAAGTCCTCTTTCAGGACTTCACTTAACCTAGGCTCTAGGTTTATCTGCTCCCGGATTACTTTCGATCCCCCTTCGATTACCTCACTCGAACTCAAAATTTCTGCTTCCTCTTCCTCTGAAGCACTTAAAAGTAAATTTACGACTGCTTTCAAGTTACTGTGATAAATTTTGTTCGGCCGCCTTCCTAATTTCTCTTCACAATTGGTATCAGAAAGCTTCGATACTACTTTTGCGGGCCCTTCCCAATCAACCTCAAGCTTGCTCCTTTTGGACGGCTGCAGCAGCATTACCTGATTATCAACTTCAAAAGCACGCTTCTTCACCGATTCCTCGTAGTGCTCCTTCGACAGCACTTTTGCCGCGTTTTTCTGGCTTTCCACTAGCGCTTCAATCGAGAGATCCTCACGCTGCTCTCGAATGAGCGTCTCTCGATCAACTCTCGGCAGCTCGCTCCAACTTTCCGCTACAGGCGAGAGCGTTGCAACCCTCTCGCTCTGACTCAATGGCGCCATGTCGTCTCCCCCTACCGCGCCGGCCGCGCCGACCGCTTTCGCGACGGGCCGCTCGCGGGACTGCTCACATGACTCATGCGGAAAATTTCCTTTCTGGGGTTCCGTCGACCCGCCGACAAGGTCACTTGAGAGTTCACTGCATTGAACCAGATCAAGCTGCCGCGATAGCTTCCGCGCTTGCGATCGCGTGAGGGCCATGCACGCAAAGTTGGGGAAAAACGATTTGCCCTGCTCTTTGAGAAGCTGCTCCGAGTTGTTGGAGAAAAGATAAGGAAAACGATCGGGAAGCGCGGCAGACACAGCCGCTTCGGTGCAAAGCTTACCGAATGGGCCTTCAATGACAACCGTGGCGATTGGTAAGCGAACACTCTGCTCCTCGGCGACTTGCCTGATCCACGCGCATTCTCCTGTTAAGTCATCCGGAGACACCAATGAAGGATGGACAACGTCCATGGTTGCCGCTGAATCTCTAAGTGCTCGGCACGTTTTCTCATTCACCCTAATTTCTTGGAGATACGGCTCCAACAACCGCATGTTTTTTTCTGATTCTCGGATTGTTGCGAAGGCACACTTTTCCTGACAGTTTCTCGCGATGTGCCCTTCCTTTTTGCAGTTGTAGCAGATTAGCGGCTTCCGTTTGTTTTCCGATTCAAATGCCTGTGTTGTAGAAACCTCACTCGATTTCTCCGCTTCTGTTTGCCCTTCCCCTACACTGTCCTTCGTAAGAGACGGGTCCTTCTTGAAATTACGGTGCGGAACGGGTTTTCATTGATCAGGTTTCCTTGAAAAGCCCTCTTTTCTTTCATTCTTTTCAACGCGCACTGCCCTGCTGTGCAACTTTCGGCGAGTATAATACTCCTCAGCTAACTCTGCTGCCTTGTTTAGCTGTACTTCCCCAAGTCTGTCCTGCAGCCAAAGTCTGACATTATCCTCGATGCAGCGGTAGAATTGCTCCAATGCAACGCATTCCACCACTTTATCGCGGTCGTCATACACACCTTCGCCCTTGAGCCATTCAATCAAATCGGCTTTAAGACGAAACGCGAAGTCAACGTGTGACTCATTCCCCTTTTCAGCATACCGGAACCTTTGCCTGAAAGCCTCGGGTGACAACTTATAACGTCTTAAGAGCACTTCTTTAACCTCGTCATAGCTCTGAAACGCTTCCCTCGACAAGCAAGTTATCGCGTCGGACACTTCGCCGGGAAGAAGAGCTAGCAGGTTCCGCGCCCAAAGAGACCGCTCCAAAGCGTTTCGCTCACAGACGTGTTCAAACTTGACGAGATATTTCGCCATGTCCTCGCCTACTACGAACGGTGGCAATTGGTCCCTAATTCTAAAACCGCTGACCTGAATCGTCGGAGAAGCTACGCTAGGCGCCTGCGAACACTGTAGGATTGCCAATTCTAGTCGTTTCATCTCAAGGCGCTCCTGTCTCTCGGCCTCCTCGCGCTCGCGACGTTCTACTTCTCGCCTTTCAGCCTCCTCACGGCGTGCTTTAATATCCACCCAGGCCTCATCGACTTCCTCAGCCGACACTCCCTCATCCTTCATGATCTCAAGGATCGCTTGCTTTCGTTTCGCGCGGCCCAAAGTAATGCCGAGTTCCTCACAAATTTCGATGAGTTCCTTCACTTTAAGGTTCTCCATCGTTCACACTAGCCTCTTGCTGTTTGCCCCTGTTAACAATTTACTTGTCGTACCCACTATAAGTCAACTAGCAAGACGCGCAAGCAATTTTTCACTCTCCCGTGATTACCCCCTCCGCATTAACTTCGGTTTCAAAGCACTTCGACTTTGCTTGAAACGATCAAAGCTCACTCTAATGCTTCACACAGCCCTTCTCTAAACTACTACAACCTGAGCTAGAGTAGTCTGGTGAACTGAGGGGAAAACATCAGGCACTCACCGCATCGATGTCGCTGACGCCGGCCGATCCCGCAGCTGCCAACCACTGTTGCGAACGACGCCACCGATGCCACCACTGTTGCGAACGACGGGCCGATCCCACCGAAGCCACCACTGTTGCGAAGCCACCTCCGAAATCCCACCGAAGACCTCCACTGTTGCGAAAGACGGCGACGCCAATCCGGTCCCACAGGCGCCACTGCTTTCAACTCCGCCGGGAAGGTCACCAGCCGTTTGGTAGCGAATGTCTCTCAGCTCGCGACTGCTTCTGCGCAGAGCTGATAAGACGAGCGGACGAGACGACGGTGAGTTAAACAAGGTTTATGTACAGCATATATACAGAAGCGTTACAATTTCGGCACTGGGGCCGACAGAGACTCGAAGAGCCGAGCTCTCCTCTCTAACACATAGGTCAGCTTTTCGCCTAAAACCGCCGACTCACACACATGTCGGCTCTCCGACACGGGGACTCCTCTCCTAGGACCGCCGATCGCGACGCGCCGCAGGGCTTTTTTTATTTACACCGGGTCCAACCAAAATGTCCAATCAGAAGCGCCGCTGGTCGTCAGGGCAGATTCCTCCAATGGGGCGCCGCGCCATGCGTCAGACCACCAGACACGAGGACGCCGGCTCGCTGTCACGTGCGCCGCTGACTCAATGCACGTGGGCCAGAGAAGCGCCGCGCGTGTTTACGCCGTTGAGTTGTTCGCGCCAGGCAGACTGCGGGCTGGCCTTGACCCAGATTGCCTTTTTCAGAGGCACGGACGTTTGACGCGGACTCGCTGGCATAACAAGGGTGAACGTGCGAAAAGAAAATGCACCCAGCGAAGCCTCCTTGAAATATCGCAATAATCACCTTGGCGTCATAGATTTTGGCGCCATCTAATAGGGCCTACGCAGTTCCTAGTAATAAAAATGAAGCACCATGGCCTCTGCTGGGGCCAAAAATTTAACATACCCAGAGAGAGAGAGATAAAGATGCAAGGAAAGGCAGGGAGGTTAACCAGACGCACATCCGGTTTGCTACCCTGCACTGGGAAGGGATGAAGGGGAGAAAAGAGGTTGCAGAGAGATACCTAGGGGCGCATTCACAAACCAACCTCACTCTTACCTCGAGCTTTCCATATCGGTTTTAAGCCTTTGTTGCACTTGATGAACAAAGTAGGTTAGTATTTATGAACCAATCTTGTTTTTCTTTTCCAACCTGTTACCATTTTTGCACCCTTATAACGCATGTAAAGTGTACAGAGACTAGAGCAAAACGTGAGGTAAAGTCAAGGTTGGTTTGCGAATTCGGAACTAAGTTCCAGGAAATTACGTAGAGCCAATTTTAGCCGAAAATACGAAAAACTAGCAGTTGTTCAGTGTACGAATACAACAGATGAGCGATGCTGCTTAGAATTGGGGCGCTAGCTAGTATGCGCTTGATCTCGCTGCTGGCTTTCGTGAAGGCGGTAAGGTGCATAGAGTTCCCTAAATACATATACACTAGAGGCAAAATAGAATTTAAACGGATAGAAATGATCAGGAGGAGGTTAACTGATTGGCGGCTGCAATCAAGGCGCGAGTGAAATTTAATCCTTAAATCATAGTGATAGTACTTAACTTTATGGATAGGTGGCGTGAGCCACCGCCCGATCTAAAGGGCACAGCGGGATACATCCATCTATCCTATGGTAACTTCAACGCATACCACTTCAGCGAGCACGAGAATTATGGATAGCACGCGGATTTGCCTATTTACGTTCCTTTTGGCTTCAGGTGGCTTACGCTGCTTCGTCACGCAGCAATCGGCAAATGTTCAGCAGTTGCGCTTCACCACCTTAATCTTTTAAGGCTTACCATTTCAAGTCGGGTCACAAAGTTCAAAAGGGTTCGTTCTTTCCTTCCAAACAAACACGAAACACAGCAATAAAAGAAACCACAAGTGCCATTTGGCGCCCGCAAGTACGAAAACTAGACAAATCCGTGTACTACCCATCATTTCCATGGTTCTTGAACGATCGCAGCGCCAGAGTCCCCTCTAGTTAGTTTTAGGAAGCTCGAGCGTCTCGGTGACGTGAACGAGTGAAAGGGCGAGCGTGCGGCGCGAACAATCTGCGACCGCGCCTTCACTGCCGCTTCGGCGAGAGCGTGCACCTGTCGTTTCGCTCGGCGTGCTTGCCAGGCGCAGGGAGTTGCGACGGCGACGGCAGCGTGCGGGCCTAAGGCGCTTCGCGATTGAAACCATTTTTGAAATCCATGACGCCATGCCACGGCGATTTAGGCACGAAATTTAGGAAACGAAACTATGCCATGATGGTGTGATTAACGACAGAGTGAAATCGATCAAACCTAGACCGATCAAATGTTTCACTTCAGAGTCCCATGATTCAAAACTCGTACGCATGTCAAAACGACCAATTATAGAACTTTATTTTTTTACAAAGCTGCCAAGAGCCAACGCGACCGTCCTTTCGGAAAGCTCGATAAATATTAGAATTGATTGATATGTGG
Organism: Rhipicephalus annulatus; assembly: GCA_013436015.1. Lineage (NCBI taxonomy): Eukaryota > Metazoa > Arthropoda > Arachnida > Ixodida > Ixodidae > Rhipicephalus > Rhipicephalus annulatus. The sequence continues at coordinate 155,901 of WOVY01006530.1, forward strand.
TGCTTAAGGTCCCAAAACCACCATCTGATTATGAGAGACGCCGTAGTGGAGGGCTCCGGGAATTTAGACCACCTGGGGTTCTTTAACGTGCACCCAAATCTGAGCACACGGGCCTACAGCATTTCCGCCTCCATCGCAAATGCAGTCGCCGCAACCGGGATTGAAACCCGTGACCTGCGGGTCAGCTGCCGAGTACCTTAGCCACAAGATCACCGCGTCGGGGCTCGATAAATATGCTATAGCAGTGTAGCGTTCTTCGGCTTCACATGGGCGTGATTTTGCAGCCCATCGAGCACAAAGTTGTGGGAGTACGCTAGAAGCTACAGCAATGCGTGCACAGCAGCTATATATTTGAGATACGCTATGAATTTATTGTTATTATTCAAAGTAAGATGACAGTGCAATTATCGTCATCACCCCCAGTCACCACCACTGTAAGAACCTGGATATGCGCCTGCTTATACCACTCACATTCTCTGGTATGCTATGTTCAGACTTACACAACCCAAACACGTAGTGTCATGGCAGCAAGCAAAAAAAAGTCATTACAAGAAAACTATCACTACATAACAATTACCCAGTGTTCAATGTACACAAGCGTTCAAAGTACACAGGAATGCACATGCCTTTTTCCAAATAACCAACATGCTTGTTACATTTATTGTTGAAACTGCTACCAATACTATAACAAAGCTAGCTCTCTCCAATGGTGTGCTCCAAAGCTTGACCCTGAACACTTTCACTCTCAGAGATGGGGAAGACACCATTGCGATCTTGCATCTGAGCAGTGTATTACATAAACGCAGCTGTGTAAAGCTACAGTCTCACAAACAAAACACAATAATCTGATGGTTAAAAAGGTGCATCACTGATTCCTTCTGCCAACGTGTGCGAGTATGTGAGAATTTCTTCCACTGCAACGTCATCAACATATCGCTAGTAAAAGAAGGAGCAAACCCACGATTTTGAGTTCGGCAGCATCACAGAATAGCTACAAAAACAAGCTGCTGCAACACTCAAAACGACTGCCTGAGGAAACCCGCATTTTCTCCGACCATCTAGTTATAACATATTTCTTTGATGCTCAAAGCTTGCGTCTCAACAAAACTTTCAAATGTAGTCTGCGTCATTTTATAGCAGCCACCACTCGGAGAAACCTATACAGTCGAAATGTGCTGGAGCAATTTTTTTCTTTGATCACCTAATAGTATTTTTGGTTAATTAGACAAAGCATTCAGATAAATATTATTAAACGAGCACATTTGAATGTTGCGAGGTGTACGTAACAGTACATCTATGGAGAGTCCGTCATTGAACAATTCAGGACCATCCACGACGATTTTCCTTTCTTACAGCTGCAACCAGCGAAAGTCGCACAACCAACGTCGTTGCAAACCAACTGGTCACAAATAGTTACACGTGCTCACTAACTCACACTCGGTCAAACAGCAACTGCTCTGGCTCACTCACTCAGTGCTCGATTTTTCAACAGACACACTGCAAATCACCAACTTCGAAAGTAATCAGATGTGCGAAACAGGCGATCAGTTTATTTTACTATGCAACCACAGTGCAAGCATAGTTTGGTGTGCCAACTGGTAGTTCGAAACAGCAGGTGTAAACATTGGCCACCTCGCGTCACTTGCTAGCTGGCATTTTCGTATGACCATGCCACTAGATGTAGTCACAAGTGTGAAAGAGCTCTAATAGAAAACATTTGAAAGGAAAGAGGCGAGTGCAGAGTTTTCAAAAAAACAGAAAAGAAAGATGTACAAGCATGTTATAATCACTGCATTTTGTACTAGAGAGAATCCTCAAAGGACACTGCTATTTTTACGGCGCCGTGCATTGAACGTGAATGCACTCACAAGACCTTTAGCAATGTGCTTAAGTGCGCAGTTTCACAACCAAATACTTTAATCATTCGAAGTGAAAGGGATACTCAGTGCCACAAAAAGTGAACATGCTACTATGTCTTTTGTCAATAGTACATACCTCACGACAACATCGCAAAAGGCCTTTCGTGAGTAAGACATCCACTCGTAATTTTCCCAAACTGAAATTGTCTTAATCAAGCTCAAAGCAATGCTGAATCGGTCAATACAAATGCGCAGGTGAATGGTGAGTCTCGTGAGACTGGATGCCAGTCGCAGACTATATTCCTTCACGATCCCGGTCTCGGAGTCGTCTTGTCGGGGGAGCGAATCAATGGGTCGCTGTGGCTGCTCGGTGGCCTGGGTTTGGGCTGTGGGTGCGCAACTCGCGCCTTCCCTTCTGCGAACAAGATGACAGCCGCGCACCACATCTCATTGATTACACAGTTGAAAAACCATGACCCCCACAATGCTTGCTATGGAATCGGGGGAAAGATCACAGTGAAAAAAAAAACAGAGTACCCCCAAGCACATGTTCAATGGAAAACCAGAAAGTGGCAAATTGAACTGGCTTAATAGCAACACAATATATTAGAGTACTGTCACTCTACAAACAATGTAAAAGAAGGATTCACTGTGTCTGCTCAACATTTTGACATCGCTCAACCTTGTGGGGAATGATGAGAACACAGCCACAAGTGTACAGATATAGAGAATAGGAAGACATGGAGGTTAACCAGAAGGTAGTATCTGGTATGCTACCCTGAATTGGAGTAGGGCAATGGGGGATTGAAAAAGAGTACCTAATAAAGAATGAACAAATGGCAAATTCTTACAGAGCAAAAAAGCATAATGTACAACATGAACGTTCACTTTCACATGAAAGTGAAACCATTCTTTAAAAAGTAATTGAAAGTGATGTTCAAAAGCACTTTAGTTCGTCTGTTGGCTAAAGTGCACTTACAGCAGTATTTCGCTTGGTAAAAGGCAGTTTGATTTTCATTTCTGTGCACTAAATATATTTACCAATCCAATCGAGACAGCAATGTACCCCATAGTTCAGACAAAATTCTTGAATTCCTCAGCAACATGTTGAACCACTAACAATCAAACAAAGTTCTCAAGGTAATGTAAGGTTAGCTTAAAAGTTAGGTGCATCAATTCCTTTTTTTTAGAGCATACAACATAGACTCATGTAGGGTGAGCCACACTTCTTTCGCAATTTCGACCACATGGGACTTGGACATTTGGCCAACCACCTTTCAGACAAGTATGACATATGACATCCGTAATACAACATAAACCTCCTACCACCCCAACAGCAAGCACTACCCTTTTTGAAGTTTATCCCTTTGTTCGCACAAGCTGCACAGCTATATTCTTCATTCTTGCTGCCACTGCCACTCGCACTCAGTTTGCCAGCACACTTGTCGATTAACTCATCTACAATGCCATCTCTGATGTTAGGCAGCCCTGCCATTTTCAAAGCCCGTAATGGTTACTTTATGTACAGAAATCGGGATGTGCCATCACTTGAAACAAGCAAATTAAATTTTCATTTCACGAATTTTCATTTTCCATTTATTTTATTTTTCTTCTTACTACTGGAGTGCCACGCTGGGAGAGGGGGTGACCCTTGCTAACGCTTATACGACATGTATGTGCATTTTGAGTGTGGAGAACAGGTCCTCTACTTTGCTTCGTGTTGTTACAGAAACACTGGCGCAACCAGACAGTGGAGACATCACAGCCCCCTGCCAGTCTGAGGGTGCCAATCGAACTAAGCAAACAGAGGGTCGCTTCTCCGGCTGCAAAAGGCTCATCAGCCATAGCGAAAGCACAGGTCAAAGTTTTATCTTATGTAATAAGCACCCCCAAGTATTGCACATACTGTATACAGACATCAGGGGGTAGCAAAGTAGGACACTGTGCCAACACACAAAATGTACAAATATAAAATAAAAAGAAATAGATGTCTAGTACAGAAAAATTTGATAACACCAGCCATAAACTATTCATAATAAGACGTACGAGTGCCCCCACCTAGGGCTGTTAAACAAATGCTTTCATATTTTGCATGTCGTCAGTACTTGAATTGATATAGTCAGAAGACTTCTAATGCGCCAACCCAACCCTTTTCATGTGCATGCATTCATTGCAGCACTGTTTATAAAGTTGTTAAAGCTCGAAAACCTCATAGTGAACAGCCCGGTATAGTGCCAGCAAAGCCCATTCGATAATTAGTCCAATATTAAAACAGCTCAAAGTGGATTGTGCTGACTAGTTTTTTAAGCCTACTGATGCAAGATGAAAGTGCACATATGCACGTTAAAGCATCACAGAAGTGTAGCAATATCAACTAAACTCGACAAGAACATACAGCCCTTATGATTTTCTTTTCCCTTGAAAATGATTTCGCAACAATACCACTTACATCTTTGTCTGGTTTCAACCCCGTTTCATCTGTTATGCACTTCCAGATGTTAATTGAGGCTATGTTACTTCAGCTGCTAACTAGCTATTGCTACGATGTTCACAAACTGGAAACATTAGGTGACTAGCATGAGAACCACATTCTGCATCTCTGCGGCACCACCTTTCTCTCTAACATACTATGTTTGATATGTGTATTTGCAAATTTCCCAATATCACAAAACACAAGGTGTGCTTGCAGCTGTGGTCCCTCTTTTTCGTGAAAGAATTCACAATTAAACAAAGACAAGAAACACTTTATGAAACAATGAGGACAAAATTGTGTGATGATGCGACTGATTAAAAAAACAGTATCAGTAAGTGCGACATCATCTTTCAGGGTCAGTACAAAAGAATACGAGGTCACAAGGCTCGGTTTCCCGCCAATAACAGAGTGACCATGACTGAGAACAGCACAACAGTCACAGGAAGACCTTACGAACCATTGGTTCAGTAGAATGACACACAACGCAGCCATATATAGGAGTGATAATACACAACACACACATTTGCAAAGTGGCACATGATTAATTATGTTCAAGCGAAAATAACAAGAACAATGGCACTCAACCTAACAAAATGTCACATTTACTGCCAGCCTTCAATTTCATACACGGCAGCAGCTTGTCCGATACAGAACAAAACAAACATTGATTGAGCATTGTCCTGCTTGGCTGGGATTAATCATCAATGGAAGTAAGGAAGGCAGTGAATGAGCAGAGAGAGAAAGATTGACCGGGGCTTTTGTTTGCGGACGAGCAAGCACGCAGCCGTAATGAAGCATTGTTGTCATATTTGTAAGGCAGCGCACGAGTCTTCCCTCAACTGTAGACAGCTAAAAGAATTGCCTCCTGGGAACAACATCAAGGTCGGACAGAAAAGTAGACCGATATGTATAGGTCAGTTAACTCCAGATTCACTAACAGCAGATGCATTTCTTCCAAACAAGCACAGAAGCAGGAGCGCTAGAAATTTTCAAATTTGATATTCTTTACTTGAGTTTCTGAGAATGTAAAGTGAAAAACGGAGAGAGCAACACAAACTTTGGCTTATTTCCATTTATATTCCATATCCCTTACGCTTGATTTTTTACAAAATTCCAAGAATCTTTGAAAGTACACACGCTGTAAAAGTTGTCCCCGTCGTTATTTACAACTAAACAGCCTTTCTTTTCATTTGCCATAGAATGGTTTTCTAACTTCCACTGGGTATGCTTACACGAAGCATTCTGCATTCCAAAGGAAACAGTTTTTAAATGGTCAAAGTGTAGTGAAGTGTACAAAAAGCTATTACAAAGTCGACAAAGAGCAGTTCACATTTCGATGGAACATAAGCAGCACAATCACTGACTGACCATGATCAACCCAACAGGAGGTGATACATTAGCCAATCACATACAATTTCTACATGCAGCAAGTAATCATATTTAACTTAGATTTATCCACGCTCTATTCCTCAACAGTCCAAACTTGTGTGCGTGCTGAGCAATTGTAAAACACTTATCGGTCTATGAGTGCTTTTTAGACAAACTCCCTTTTTAGCAGAAAGTTTACGGCGCTCAACAATCACGATATACAGTTCAAAGAGCCACGAATAACTTTTATATGCTGCCACCAATCATATAATACAGCAAGTGTAGTCAGCAGATCACTAATTCAGATTTCAGATTCAATTCAGATTTCTGATGAGGTTGTGTCATGAATACAGTATCAGCCATCACTGTATCAATCATACAAATCATGACGGCTCGCATGTATGTGCATGTTTGTAATTCATGTTGACTTATTTAGCACATTGAATGAACAGGGACGGAGAATCAACAATGTGGACACAGTGAGAACATGTAAGCCGACAGCGGTAACAAAGTATTGTCGTATTGGTACATCGGCACACACATCTTCCTCAGATAGTAGACAGTCCGAAGGATTAATCCCAGGTTAAGGATGTTATCAGAGAAAAAAATCAGCGTCGTGTCGGCGTTGTTTCTCTTCCTGTCCTTGATAATTTATTGTGCTAAATCGGTGACCATGAATACGAATCAGTTAAAAACAGAAAAATAAAGACTTGTGAGAATAAAGTTGTTTCTGACATCACTATTTTTTAGCTACAACAGCCATAGACAACCTCCATGTGAAGTAAGTATGAATTTTGAAACACTTTTATTGTGTGCACTTCTTGCTTGTGTGCTGGCATGCCTATTTCCCATTTCCTGTAATTTACTCTCTTTACCTCATTTGTATATGATTATACATAAAGATGAAACGATATGACGGGCTCGTTGAGTGACAAGCCAACCAATGAAATCCCTACATGTAAGCACATGCTGTAGTAGTGCGATTCTGCTGAATGAACACCAGACAAACCTAGAAATGAAGTACGAATTCAGCACCAATTGAAAAATCAGGAAAGAATATCATAAAATACTTGCCTGATATTATTGCACGATCGAATGTTAGGCTAGCTGATGCTACTCGTATTAGTATCAGTTTTATTTTGTCGTGTACTGCGGTACAAGCACATCTTTATTT